>JAJIBD010000921.1:0-72500 GCA_021461705.1 Cryptotis parvus | reverse complement strand
CTTCCAGAGCACCTGGGCAGCACTACCTTCAAAGGGGTTATGGCCCGACAAGGGACAGACCAGACCCACAGCTGCGCTGCTCCTCCCACGTGGAGAAGCCCATGTAGAATCGGAGGATGGTAAACGGCTCAGCCCCCTGGCCAAGTCCAACGTGAGCTCCTACGGTTAAGCAGACTTGTGGGAGAGGCCACGCTGGGAGCAGGGACTTGGGTTCCTTCCCCTCCATGTCGGCAGGCACGGCTATGGGCTCCCAACCTCCACAGCCAGCAGAACCAGACAAGGGACAGGCTAGACCTAAAGCTGTGCCAGCTTAGATAATAATGTAGGTTAGGACCAGGTCCTTCCCAGGATCTTTCACATTTATACACTGTAGTGATCATTGTAGTTGCAACAAAAGGGGGAGGTTGGTGGGGAATGAGGAACTATAATGTCACACTAGAACTCATTATTGAATATACACATAGAGAGTTACATCATAAACCATTAATATCTGTAAGGCAAGCCACAAAGTGTAAGAGAAGAGAGAGAGAAATTCAGGGACAGAAACAGAAATAGAGAAAGAGAGAAAGAAAAGGTGCCAGCTATGGGGGGGCAGGCTGGGGTTGGGTGGGAGAGGGTGTTGGGACATTGGTGGTGGGAATGCAGCACTGGTGGAGGGCTGGGTCCTGGGAACACAGGACCCAATTATGAACATCCTTGTAATTGTGTATCTCACAGTGGTATAATAAAAATTAAAAAAATAATAACAAAGGGATTATGGCTTCCCAGACCTCAGCATGGCAGACCTACTGTCTGGAAAAATATGACTGCAAAGAGATTTGGAGTACTGTTAACTTATACAAGGTCCAGGGACTGCCTAGGAGTAGAGAATATGCTATGTGATGAACAGACAATCATGCCAACTCAAAACTCAGTCATTATCTAAATTAGACCATCAAACAGGGGCTGTGTGGTATCAGGTGTGGTCCTAGAGTATGAAGCACTAAGAAATCTGATCCGGGAGGTTGGACAACTCACACCACAGTCAAAAACAAGCACAAAGAAAACAGCTCTGTGTTTCCCCAGAAAGACTCTACGCCTTCTCTTCACACTTTGTTACTTACAAGCTTTTTTTTTTTCTTTTTTGAGTCACACCCGGCAATGCTCAGAGGGTTTCTCCTGGCTCTGCACTCATGAATTACTCCCTGGCGGTGCTCGGGGACCATATGAGATGCCAGGGATCAAACCTTGGGCGGCATGGGCCGGCGTGGCAAGACAAACACCCTACCCACTGGGCTATCGCTCTGGTCCCATACTTACTTACAAGCTTTTATTCATTTTGTTGTTCTTGCTTTGGGGGCCACATGAAGGGAGTGAGGGGGCTCAAGAGTTACTCCTAGCTTGGTACTCAAAGGTCAGTCCCAGCAGTGCTCCAGGACCATGAAGAGCTGAGCACTGAACTGGCCTCCTGCACTCACAGTATACATTCCCATTGATTGATGTCTTATTCCCTCTCTCATTCCTTCACTCTGTTGTTGTTGTTGTTGTTGTTGTTGTTGTTGTTGTTGTTGTTGGGGTTTGGGGTCATATCCAGCAGCGCCAGGACATACTCCTGGTTTTATGCTTAGGATAACACCTAGCGTTGCTCCAGAGACTCCGCCATATGTGACGCCTGGATCAGATTAGGGTTGGCTGCATGCAACAAAAACGCCTTAACCTCTATACTCTCTAGTTCTTGACTCAAGTTTTGATGATCAAACGGTAAATCATTCTAAGTCTCTGATGCTGTTCACACTGGAAGATGCTACATTCTACTTAACATTCTATTCAACTACATTCTATTCAACTTCACATGAGAAGTTGCTACTTAAAAAAATTTTTACTCTAAGGTCTGGAGAGTATAGGGGTTAAGGCTTTTGCTTGTACATGGCTGACCCTAGTTTGATCCCTGGCATCACATACAGTCTTGAGCACCTAGCTGAGTGTAGCCTCAGCTACACTGTAGGTTATAGGATGTGCCCTGCCCCCAAACGAAAACAGGGCTGGAGAATAGATCAAAGGCCCACTGGAAGCTAAAGTTCATCCCTAGCACTGCATCAGAAGAAGGATCAAGCCAAACACTCAGCTAGAAGCAGTCCCTGAGTACTATGAGACTGGAGCCTCTCGCTCAAAAAAGCCTATCATTCCAAGTGTCTGACGTTAGTATGTCAAGTCTACCCGCCTCCAAATGTAGAAACCACTGGTGTCTACCACCAGAAACCCAATCCTCTCTTCAAAGTCCTTCAATTACATAAACTGTTTCATACATTTCACTTAATCTATTTTTTTTTTTTTGCCTTTTTTGGGTCACACCAGCAATGCTCAGGGGCCACTCCTGGCTCTGCACTCAGGAATTACTCCTGGCGGTGCTCGGGACCATATGGGATGCCGGGTTCGAACCCAGGCCAGCAGAGGCCGGCCGCGTGCAAGGCAAACGCCCTACCCGCTGGGCTATCGCCCGGCCCCATTTCACTTAATCTACATTTCAAGTTTGGTCTCCCTCGGAACTATGATGCAAATCTATATCCAACCATTTCATCATTAGCTGCAAAGGCATACATATCAGTTTATCTGCAAAAATTTGTTTCCTTTCCCATATACGCTGATTTCTTTCCTATTCCAACTTAATTGCATGTCTTGAAAATATGGTTTTGATCTGGAGCAAAATTTGTGGATACACATGTCTTAGAAGAGGGGATTTAAAGTCACTTAGAATGTATTACAACCATCTCAGTCCAGAATGATAGTAACTTTAACGGAGAAACCTGACCTAAGCCTCCTAATATGTTGAGGCATTTTCTTAAATGAGGCATAAACAGAAAATTTCCCCTCCTAGTGCTGTCTTTGCCAAGGGAAGGGCAGAATTCATGGAAAGATGCAGGACTGAAAACGAAAGGCAGAAAACACTTGTGGCTCTGGTTCCCTTCTCAGATTTCAACACAGAAGCCACCCAACGCTCCCAGCCAGAGTCTGCGTTCAGCTGAAGCTCTGAACCTGGCGAGCAGAGAGCATCCCTGGGTGCTGCATGATACCGGTCTAAGGTAAGCATCCACGTCAGCGTCACTGTTTCTATCTGCACCGAGAACCGGAGTCACTGAAACAGTGCCTTTAGAATTCGACGTGACCCGGGTTTAAAAAAAATTACTCGGAGCTCAAATGAAATTCTGCAAGTGCAACTTGGCATTCTGCTCATTATTCCTTCAGAAACGAATGCTTCTCCGACAGTCGGAGGAAATGCAACGTTCTCCCAAATGCGTGCAGCGAGCTCTTTACTCGGTAACTTAAACGTCACCAGAAAAGGTCCGAAGGAGTAGTACAGTCTGTGGGGCTCTAGTCTAGCACAAGGCCGAGCAGGGGGATTCGATGCCCAGGAGCACATAAGGTCCCGTGAGCACCGCCAGGAGGGCTTCCAGGGTGCAGAGCCAGGAGCGTCTCTGGGTGGGGCCTAAGATTAAAAAAAAAAAAAAAAAAAAAAAAAAAGAGCCTCTGAGACTAGCGGGCGGGAGTCGGGTGGCCTGGAAAGGCCAAACTTAATCGTCCGCGTCTGCGGGCGCCATGATACATCTCTTCCTGCGTCGGAGCTTAACCGGAGGAGAGCTGAGACTCAGGACCGATGTGCTTCCTCCAAATTCAAGAGAACTCTGCCGATAACTGGAAGGGTCCACTAAGTAACCGTGGCGGTTGGCAGAGACACGCTGTGAGTGTGTGGAAACCGCGTTGCTCTGGCAGCGATGGGTCCGCCCCCACTTTTCGTGGGTTGGTCAGACGCGCGGTGACGTCATTTCTGGGCGCGCCAATCGCCGGTGGGCCCCGTGCAGCGTTCAAATTTGAATCCTTCCTCTGGTGCGACAATTGTGGACTTCCGTCTGTGAAGCGCTTCCGAGGCTCGGCCCCTGAGGGGCTGGACTCGCGATTCCTCAGCGCGAGCCCCAGGGACCCCGGCCCTGACCTTGCGTGCTGTGAGGGGCCCGCAGCCGAGTCGCCGACCCGGCGCGCCGCCCAAGGTACGAGTTCCCCCTCGAACCCCAGACCTCCTGCCACGGCTGGCAAACATTTCCTTAACCTGACCCGTTAGGACCCTTGGGAGAACTACCAGAAGACCACCCCGGAACCCGGCATCCACCGGACCGGGGCCGAAACATCCGGGCAGCCCGTGCTTGATTGCTTCTGGCCATATTTCATTTTCAGGCGCTCATAAACTTGTGCTGCGGCTCCCTTCGTTCCAAGATACCTGTTACAGTTGGACGCCTTGGTCAATTCTCCCATTTTTTACCCTATCTTATGCTTGTGTGTGGATTTCATTCTTAGAACTGCTCTTGTACTTGCTGTACTATCTTGGTTTGAAAGTTAAATCGGTGGTGCCTTCTCTCCACATTGTGATGAAAAATGGTCATTAATAACCGATACGTTTCTTTCTCTCTATATATCACTATCTTCCCGTTCATCATCAATTTGCTGGAGCGGGCTCCAGTAACATCTCCATATGTCCTGTCTCATGCTAGTACAGCCCAAGGGCATCTGCTCACCCCAGGAACATAAAGAGCCTCAAAACATTATATTAGGTCATGGGAATGACCTAACATAATTGTTACTGGCATTTGGCATATCAAATACAACATGGGCAGCTTGCCAGGCTTGCCGTGCGGGTGGCACACTCTTGTAGTCACCTCTAAATACAGCATTTATTGATGAACCGCGCTCATCTGCTGGATGGAGTTCTAGGCCAGATTGAAAAAAAAAACTGTTGCAGGGTGGGTGTCGATGATCCGGGCTGTGATAGGCTTGTCTGCTGGATGGAGTTCTGACAAGAGGGAGGTCCCGGATGTGGAAAATGGCGGTCCTCGTGAAGTGGGGGAGGGGGGTCGTCTGCTTTGTTGCGAGGCTCTGCTGGAGTGGTGGCTGCTACCAGCTCTCCCTGTGCCCAGCTACTCACGAGGCGCCCGGGAGGGATGACGGGTTCTAGCCCTGGCCCGCCACTGTGATAGTTGCCAATGTTGTATATGTCTCCTTCCTTGAACAGTAGAACTGTCCTGCTGGTTTTCCATTGGGAGGGCACCTTGCATTCGGACAGGTAGTGTGTGAAGAGCCGAGCCAGTGTATTGATGAGTACCAACGGCACAGGTAGTGTGTGAAGAGCCAAGCCAGTGTATTGATGAGTGTCAACGGCAGATACTTCAGGTGTTCGGGTCTGACTTTGTCTGGGCTTGGTGCTGTTCCCTTCTTTGCCGACGAAATGGCATGTCGGATTTCAGGAGAACTTTGGGAACAACTTATCCATCCTGGGGAATTTGGTATGTGGGCAGGTGGACGTGGCTATCAAAGAGATTTGAGTAGAAGTCCTGGATAATCTTCTCCATTGCCTTTCTGGAAGATGTGATAGATCCATCAGGGCGTTGGAGGGCAGTCATCTTGGTCTTATAGTTGGCGAAGGACAGGCGGGCAGTGCAAATGCTTTTCCCAGCCGGGAAAAGCCGGATATAAGTAGATAATGTATAAATGTATATTGTGTATATATATGTATATATATATGTGTGTATATATATACATATATATATATATACACACACACACACACACACAGAGCTGCGATCATCTCTATCTAGCTGAATTCCTCCTCTGTTGGTGGGCACCTAGATTGGAGCCTTCCCCACAGTACCTCATAATGTCAAAGAACTTGGACTTCAAGGTAAATACTTCACATCTCTACATAGTTGTGGCATATCATATGACATTGTGTGTGTGTGTGTGTGTGTGTGTGTGTGCACAAAAAGAATAAAAAGTTGGTTGTGGCTATTATGGAGCTTTATCAATGAAAAAAGATTGTGCCACGTAACCGGACTTAGGGATTATACCCAGGGAGGCTTCTGTGGCAACAGGGATTTGATGCCTGTCCCACTCACTATCAGTGTGACCAGGAGTTTGATGCTTCAGTGCCCTGTGACCTTCCTCGCCTCTTCAAAATTGGAACTATTGATCATTAAAAATTTTTCTTATATGGTAAACTTTCTACACATAAGAAATACTGACCATTCGCGCACATGTGTTTGTATTCTTATGTAGATGTTTCTGTTAAGAGACAAGAAATGAGATTTAAAAAAAAATTTGTTTCTCTTATGTTTTGTTTTGGGCCCACGCCCTTCAGTGCTCTGGAGGGCTCTAGACAGACCTAATGACTGAAACCAGGGACCCACTTGTATGCAAGGTGAGGACCTTAACCTCTGAACTGTTTCCACCTGAGGTGAAATTTCTTGATTAATAGTATGCTTCTTTCATTTAAAACTTCTTCACACATGAACCAGTGCATAGTGCACTACAGCCCAGAATTCCTGGGCTCAAGTGGTCCCTCTGGCCTCAGCCTCCCAAGTAGCTGGGACTACAGGCGCGTGCCACCACGCCTGGCGTGACTCACAGACATGGGGCAGAGCTGCTACTGGCTTTCCCTGTGCCCACCGCCACGAGGCACCCAGGAGGGATGGCAGGTTCTAGCCCTGGCCCGCCACCCCAGCTTGACGGACCCCCTACTCCATGAGGGCCTCCATTTTCCACATCCGAACTTCCATCTCGTCAGAACTCCACCCAGCAGACCAGCCTATCACAGCCCAGCTCACACGGCCGCTAATCATGCGGTTCATCAATAAACGCTGGATTTAGAGATGACTGCTAGAGTATGCTACCCGCACGGCAGAGCCTGGCAAGCTACCCGTGTCATATTTAATATGCCAAATACCAGTAACAATTTTAACCTCATTTCCATGACCTGATGGAATGGTTTGAGGCTCTTTATGTTCCTGGAGCAAGCAGGTGCCCTTGGGCTCTACTAGCATGAGATAGGACATATGGAGATGTTACTGGTGTCCGCCCGAGCCAGTCGATGATAAATGGGAAGACAGTGATACAGTGATGAACCAGATTGGTCCATGGTTGGAAGCTTGCCTCAAGTGACGGAGAAGAGGGCATTAGGATAGAGATGGGACTATGTGACAATGATAGTTGGGAGGTATGGCTCTGGATGGGAGATGTGTGCTGAAAGTGGGTAAAGGACCAAACATGATGGTCTCTCAGTCTGTATTGCAAACCATAATGCCCAAAAAGGATGGAGATGGGGAGAGAGAAAGAGATCGAGACAGAGACAGAGAGAGAGGCAGGCTTGGGGACTGGGGACATTGGTAGTGGGAAATGTACACTGGTGGAGGGATGGGTGTTGGAACACTGTATGACTGAAATACAATCATAAAGCTTTATAACTGCATCTCACTGTGACTCATTAAAAATGCTAAAACTTATCACTAATTTGATATGCGTAAAAAGTTTCACTTAGTTACACATCTTCATTTAATAGTAAAATCAAGGTGACCAGAGCAATTAGTATAGCTCTTGAGTGCTTTCCTTGCATACAGCCCACCCAGATTTGATCCCTTGGCACACATGTAGGGCAAGCTTCCCACATGCTATTCTGTTGATCCAGCCCTGCCTTAAAATTTAAGTGTCTAACATTTGGGTGGTGGTGAGGTCAAGCAACTGTATACCAAGATCTCATATGCTAGCACCGTCGTATATATATACAAAATCTTAATGACAATAAACTTAAAAATAAATAAGTGCTTAGTAGGAAAATCCATAATCACAAAACAATCTTTTTATTTGGGTCAGATCCGGCTATGCTCAGGGGTTACTCTTGGCTCTGCACTCAGGAATTACTCCTGGCGGTGCTCAGGGAACCATATGGGATACCGGGATTGAACCCAGGTCGGCTGCTTGCAAGGCAAACGCTTTACCTGCTGTGCTATCGCTCCGGCCCGCAAAACAATCTTTTAAACTCAATAGAGAGGCAAGTGCAAATGTTAGTGTTTTTTGATGCAAATATTACATTGAAACTTCCAGAACATGAAGGTCACTAAGTTCAAAAGCAAATATTCAAATTTCAATTTTTACCCAAAGCTAATCTTTTTGGTGAATGCTGATTTTTTTTTTTGGTAGAGAAATGTGACAGCCAAACTAGTCAAATCTTGAAAATTATGAAATTGGACTTAATAAAAATATAAAATTTTAGTCTAATTTATAAGCTTTAAATCCTCCAGTGTTATGAATTAAATCTTTCGATTCTGATATAAAAGCAAATAAACTTATTTTTTTTTCTGTTACCAAAAAATGACAATAGTTGATTTCACATTAAACCACAGGTTCATCTGGATTCCTTCCTGCTGAAGATCTGTCCTGAAAATTGAAGACAATTGAATTTTCTCATAGAAGAATTTCTGGTTTAAATTTCTGGCTTAAATAACCGTTTATCAAGATGATTGCTACACCTTTGAAACATACAGAAATTCACTCTTCTTGTGAGACACCTTGTCGAAGCAAAAATATGCCTATGCATGCAATTTTTTTGATAGAATTCCTTCAGGCACACTCACTCCTATGAAAGATTTGGTGAAGTATAGGAATGCCTCTTCAAAATTGGATAGCCCTGAAAAAGAACAAGTTCCTAGAAAAGAGTGCTTTAGGTAATGGAGAGATACTCCAGTCAACCGTGCTAACAGAGGCCGCCAACTCCAACAGTTCTCTTGATATTAGTGCTATAAAACCCAACAAGGATGGATTTCAAAGAAAAGCAAACTATGAAACACCAAGTAAAAGTATTTCAAAGAATGAAAGAAAAAATACTGCATGAAAAGCAGGACCAAGTATTAAATAGTTTATTAAAAACGCCAAAAAGTGAAAATAATAAAATTTCCACTCCTAACAGAGCTGAGGAAAGAATATTGCGGCATACTTACCTTTGTGAAGAAAAGGAGAACAGCAGATCATTGCAATCAGGTAAGAATTTGCTTTTAAAACATTCGCTTTACTAGGTGTTGGTTACAAAACTATGTTTATTGTGTCTGGTACTGTATAACTGTGATCAAAATGGATAGCAGCCCTTCCCCCTCGATAGCTGTCTCATTCAGGAGTGTGGGAGGCATTATTAAATAAATAATTTGTTATGGTATAGTAGGTAGGAAGTGCTGTAGAAATAGATCAAGGACGGTGGAAAGAAGAGAGCAATTTTCAGTAAGTGGTCAGGATATGTTTGATCAAAAAAAAAAAAAAAACAATATTTTTCTTTGGTATGAAATTTAAGTGAATTACCAGTCTTTTTTTTTTTTTTTTTTTAATTTTTTTATCATACCACTGTGAAACACACAATTACAAAGGTGTTCATAATTGGTTCTTGGTAATACAGTATTCCAGCACCCTGAATTACCAGTCTTATGAAGTCAAACAACAAATTTTAATTATCATATAAAGTAGCATAAAATACCAGTAACACTGCTGTAATCACTTATTTTAGTGCATTTCACTACAGAATTCCATAGGTTTTGTGCCCTTCTTTTGGCAAAAACATGTGGTATAACCAGTAGGTTAGAAGTGTGTGTGTGTGTGTGTGTGTGTGTGTGTGTGTGTGTGTGTGTGTGCGTGCCTCTGGATGAGTATTAAATGTGATCATTATGCAGTGGTGATGATTATTTGGACAAATACAGCATGCTAGATTTGTACCTTTGAAGACTTGCTAAAGAGATATCAGAGAGAGATGGCTCTGGGGACTAGAGTATTGATGGGTCAATCACCAGGACCACATGGTTCCCTAAGCACTCTTGGGAGCTAGCCCTAGCATTGCACCAGGAGTGGCCCCCAAACATTGTGCGGTAGGGGCCTCCCCCAACAATAAAAAAAAAAGACGGCAAAGGGTTACCAATTATGTTTTAGTCTTCTATTGAGTCTAAGCATTCTTAAATTATAAATAACACTCTTCATCTATTTTTACATACTCTAGATATGTCGGAAGCAGGGGCCATGTCGCAGCAGGGGTCAGGCATTTGCTGCCTATTTTGATCTGTGGCACCACATATGAGCCCCTGAGCACAGGCAGGAGTGATCCCTGAGTGCAGGGCTAGGAGCAAGTCGTCAGTGCCACCGGTGTCAACCAACAACAAACAAAATAATCTGCAAGCAGAAGCAGAGTTTTCAAGACTAAATGGCACCGTTAATATAACCTATAAGTGATCTAATTTTTTGCACATATACACACATGTGACTATAGCAGCACCAGAATTTTATTCTAGCTCTAGGCGTCTCAAACAGCTCTTTGTGTATAGCTAGCAAGTTGTAACATACAGGTATAATAAAAGTACTATATTGGTCTGGTCATTAATGAACCAGGCTTTATTTCACTTTGAAAAAGGCATTGGTTTTTTTTTTTTTTTTTTTTTTTTTCCGCTTTTTGGATCACACCCGGCAATGCTCAGGGGTTTCTCCTGGCTCTGCACTCAGGAATTACTCCTGGCAGTGCTCAGGGGACCATATGGGATGCTGGGGATCAAACTCAGGTCGGCTGTGTGCAAGGCAAACGCCCTACACGCTGGGCTATCGCTCCGCCCCAAAAAGGCATTGTTTTTTCTTCTCAGTGACTAATACAACTTAATTTTCTTTCTTTAAAAAAACAAAAAACAAAAAACAAACCTTGCTCCAAAAAGTTCCTCTGGAAACATCAAATACTTTCCTTTCTGCCAACCAGAAGATTGAATGTCAACAGCAAAAAAATTTACCTCTGCATGATTTAACTTATGGTAAGTTCTTTCTTGTTTTGTTTTAAGTTGTTTGAATGTATGGTTAAATAGTTTAATTTTTTTTCCCTTATAAATCTTTAAATCCTAAACGCTAAAGACACTGTGAGATAAAAATAGGCAGGATAGAGGAAGGCTTCTTTCTAGTAAACTACTCTGTTTTCCCTTGTAATTTCTTATGTTCTTTCTGTAAATTTTGTTTGGCTTTATATTTTTACAGAGCTTTCAAATCTGAACCAAGAACATGATACAGTTTCATCTGTAGGAATTTCCAAAAAGGCTTTAACCAGGGCTCAATCTGCCAAACAGATTCTTCATTCAAAAGAGAATATAGTTAGAACTACTGAGTCCAAAAAGAATACATTTGTTTTAGAAAGTGTTGATTCCATCTATGAAAAGTCCCCAAATACTACTGGCCAGACCCTGAACACTGATTCTGTTACTGTGGAAATCGGAGATGAATTATTGGTTTCTGGAAGCAACGTGACAACAGAAGGGGTTTCACAACAGGAAATGAAGGAAGAAAATAAGAAAAAAAAACTAGAAAGACCAATCTTTCAAGGACCATGAATGATAAATGTAAAATTGTGCTTGCAACTCCAAGATGTCATATAAAAATCCCTCCAAGGTCAAAAAGAATTGCCTATGGAGATGAAAAATATAAGGTAAAAAATTGTAAAGCAGATGCATATTTTTATTCTTACTGTCATTTTTTAAGAATTTGTAATCTTGTTATCAGCAACAGCTTTAGTTTTATCTTTATTATAATTTAATGTATAGGCAGTGTGGTCTAGTGAAAAGAACAGTGGGTTAAAGTAAAGAAGATCTAAGTGTTCTAGGTATTAAGTCTTATGTTATTAAGTATTAGTTATTATCCTTCAAAAATTAACTTTGGGGATGCACAGAGTTCGTTCCTGCTTTTAATTTTTTCGCCTTTTGACTTTAGGGTTAACAATAGTTAAAGGAAAAAATATTTAAAAACAAAAATTCAAAAGAGGCCAGAGAAATAGTAGAGCTGGTAAGGTGCAGCTGAATGCATGTTCAGTCCCCGGCACCTCCTCTGTGGTCCCCCGAGTCCTGCCAGGAGTCGTCCCTGAACACAGAGCCAGGAGTAAGTCCTGACCACTCTCCAAAAGAGAGGAATTATAGCATCTAAGATCTGAGTAATTTTCCTTTCATGAAGTAGTATAGAATGATGGAAAAAAGGACCTAGGCCATCAAATGTGTTATTTTTCTATTTTTATTTTCCTTTTAAAAAATACCTTGTTTGTTTTTGGGTTTTGAGCCACCCCTGGCGATAATCAGGAATTACTCCTGGCTTTGCACTCAGGAATTACTCCTGGCATTGCTCGGGGAGCCATATGGGATGCCGAGGATCAGACCCAGGTCAGCCACGTGCAAGGCAAATGCCCTACCCACTGTACTATCACTTCAGCCCCTCTGTTCAGCTCTGAAGCACGTGCCTTTCAAAAGAATTGACCATTCTATTTTCTCCTATCTCATATACAGACTTATAGTCATTTTGACACCTGCTGCTGCTACTTTTCTGGAAACACTAATATCCATATAGATGTTCCATTTTGCATCCTTGAACTATTGATTTTCAGTGACTTTCCCTTGCATCATAATTTATAACATACCTTGTCTTCATGAGTATGTGTACCAAATTCTCACAGTCAGGTACCTTACATTCTCATTTCTAGTTCTTTTCCAGATCTTTCCACCTTCATTGCTTTTCTTCCACTCCCACCTTCAATAGTGTAGTCCACTAAGACAGGCTTCAGTTCATCAACTTGTCTTATTTTTCTTTTTAGCTATACATTGATTCTTTTTTTCTTTTTTTTTTTTTGAGGGGGTCTTTTTGGGTCACATCCTGCAATGCTCAGTGTTACTCCTGGCTCTTTGCTCAGGAATTACTCCTGGCAGTGGTTGGGGGGACCATATGGGATGCCAGGGGTCGAACCTGGGTCAGTCATGTGCAAGGTAAATGCCCTACCCACTCTTCTATCTCTCCAGCCCAACTTTACGTTGATTAGTCATAGCCATTATCTGGACTGAATTTCAAGTTCTCTTTCTTGCCTTTACCTCAGTCTTCCTCTGGCAAAATGATAACCTTAGTTAATTTAACTCCTTTTTTGCTAATTACCTATACCTGAGAAGCAGGGATGACTGAAACAAAATATAACTTTGCTGACTTGGTTCATTTTTAATTTGACCACAGGTCTTAAGAAGGTGGTCAGTACTGTCCATCAGTCCTGCTATATTTCACTTGTTCCATACTTTGACTCCTAGAAGAGTATGGTACCTCTTACTTTTTCCTTCTTATAAACTTGAAAACTTTTCTCCTCATTCATGGTTAATTGAGAATTCATACTGCCATCAATGAATTTACTAATTTTCCTGCTGTTATATCTTCATATTCTGCTTTTCTGTCAGTTAAAGTCTATAAAGAATTTGTGCTCCTTTTTAAGGTAGGTTTATTCTTACCAACAAAAGAAGCCCTCTCCTCCCCCATTATCTCTACAATTTGTTCCTCTGGATCTGTTTACATCTACACATGCTGTAATTTAGCCTGTGCTTAAAAAGAGATAAGGGGTCTGGAGCAATAGTACAGACCCCTTACTTTTGGGAAGTAGGGTGTTTGCCTTGCACGCGGCTGTCCAGGGATCAAATTCCCAGCATCCCATATTGTCCCCTGAGCATTGCCAAGTGTGACCCCCAAAAAAAGCAAAAACAACAACAAAAATAAAGAGATGAAAATAGTCTACCTTACTATTCACTGGTCAATTTCAGCTACTATCCTTTCAGTTTTAAATTTTGTTTTAGTAGCAAAACACCCTGAAAAAGTATGTATGAATTTCACCCTTTCATTTTTTTCTCTCTTAAACATTTCGCCTTTGCGCATTCATTTTCATACTTCATGAAAATTGTTCTTTTCAGATTCAAAGTGATCTTACCACAAAGCCCAGTAATTCTTATAATCGTTGCTCACAGGCTTCAATCCAGTGAAAAGTGTACTGCTTTTTTAAAATACTTTTTTTACTGTAGGAAATCTTTATCCCAATTTTCAAATACCTTTTTAACTCTGAGATGCTGCTGTGTATATTGATGTTCCCCAGAATCAATCTTGGAAGTTAATTCTGTACATTTGCACACTATTATCAGTGTTTCTCAAATTTTTAAAGCCGTGGCCCTTCCCAACCATATCTCCTTTCTGTGGCATGCTGCTCCTACCTAGGCTCGCCCATTTATGTGACTTTGATCTGTGGTCCCCTTGGGATATATGCAGGAAGGATATAGCCCATAACAGAGAAATGCTGATCCAGAATTGTTATCCACTACCAGAGCTTTGAATTGTTTCTCTGCCGATAACTCCCAAACATATATTTCTAGCCCAGAATATTCTCCCCAAACTTAACATTCACAGTATGTATGACTTCTTTCCTGATATCTGATAGCATCTAAAATTTACCGTGTCCAAAACTGGTTTCTTCTTTTTCTTCCCCTAGTGTCAGGGTTGGAATGCAGATCTCATGTATGTAAGATTTATGCTTTGATGCTGAGCTACATCCCAAGCCCAATGTGTCCAAACTAAACTCTTGATTTTTTTACCATAAATTTTCTATACTGGATCAGTACATAGTAATACCATTACACCAAATACATAAATACATAGGTAAAAACTTTTATATTCCTTTTATGAATTAAAGGAATAACTCCCCAATAGCTAGATATTTATATGTGAATTTTGTGACTGCTACTTAAAATAAGATGCAGTTCTTGTATAAATGAATATTAGGGAGTTATATGAATTTTGAATGTACTTTGATTACTTATTCAGTAATAACAGGAAATATATGCTTCATTTTATGCTTGATCAGGCAGTCCAGATAAAAGAATGGATAATTAAAGTCATCAATAACAACACTGCTATATGTGTAGAAGGAAGATTAATGTAAGTAAAATACTTCATTATTAATTTAATAAATTTTATAATAAAATAAGATACTTAATGTGTAAATGCTTGAAAGGAGATCAATGTATGTGAAATTGCATATTCTACCAGACTTTCTAACAGGCTGCAAACCTACAGCAAAACCAGAAACGAGGGGCTGGAGTGTTAGTACAGCAGGAAGAATGTCTGCCTTGCACATAGCAACCAGGTTCAATCCCCAGCACCACATATAGACACCTGACCCCTGTCGAGAGTGATCCTGAACACGGAGCTGGGAGTAACCCCCTGAGCACAATGGGGTATGCCCCCCAAACAAAACCAAAGATGACTATGCATATGTTTGCTGTGTTCATTGTACACAACTTTCTTGGTTTTATCTATTGACTCAAGTTCTTTAAAAAGTAGTATCTCAAGGGGGCCTGAGAAATAAAACAGTGGGTAGTAGGACCACTTCACCTTACATGGTCTCCTGAACCCTGCCAGGAGTGATCGTTGAGCAGAGAGCCAGGGTTAAGGCTTGAGCACTGTTGTAATCCAAAAGCAAAAAATATTGGTATCTCAACTTTGTATACATTGTGTTTTTATTTTTTTCAAAGGCCCCACTCAGACTGATTTTTATCTGTTTATGATATAGCTAATTTTTTTAAATCTATTTCTTAATAGTCTCACATTTAAGTTGGGGCAACCAAGTTAATGTTACTAATCCCAGAAAGGAAATTTTCTTAAAAATTTTCTGTGCACACAAAAAAAATTTTTCTGTGCCAGCTACATATTAATCATTGGTATGTTCCCTAAGGGAAGAGGTGCCAGTAATCAAACCAGGGAATGGGGATTGGTCAGATACACAACCATGTGGACTGCATACAAAGCAAGCAGCACTTTGCTGTCTTTCTGTTCCAGCAGTTATTTTCGAATGCTTTTTGAATTTTTGTTAAGTAAAATTAATATTTTTATTTTCATATATTACACAAGTTTAATTCATTTGGCCATATTAAACTTCCTTCTTATGCTTATATTTTAGTAAGCTTAATATTGCCTGCTGTATCAGATATTTAAATTTATCTAATACATCTTCATGTTCTTTCTGTCTTATGTTTATTCTTAGCTTCATGTAAGGAAATGTGAAGATTTAGATTTATGGGTCAGTGATTTGATACTGCAGTTTGTTTTTCCCAACTGGACCCTCTTTTGGTACTTTCCAAAGAGGAATGTAAAAAAGTTCACTGTATCAGGGTGGAAAATTCAAGATTGATTGGAAACAAACTACATAACTGCATAAAACTAAAAATATAGGCCTTGAGAAGAGGGATGGGAAAATTATTGTTTGAAAGTGTCACATTAAATTGGAGTTGCAAGAATTATAAACATCAGGTATTTGGGCCGAGTGATAGTGCAGCAGGTAGAGCATTTACCTTGTTTGCAGCCAACCCAGGTTCGATCCCCAGCATCCCATAAAGTCCCCAGAACATCGTCATATATCCTGAGTGCAGAGCCAGGAATAACCCTTGAGCATTGCCTGATGTGACCCAAAAAAGACAAAAACAAAGCAAGCAAAAAAAACCTGGGTATTTTGAGAAGACTGCTGCTTACTAATGTCTGATTTTTTTGGCACATGCTCTTGCAGGCCAGTTAGCTAACGTCATGTAGCTAAATCATTAGACTTTACTAGGTTTGCTGCAGTTTTAGCCCTGAAATGTTTGTTAAAGGTAACTAAAACAGTACTGTACTGTTAATGTAGTTAGATTGTGATTGTAGAACTTGTTGTAAATGCATACATTTATGTATATTGCATTGTGGAGAAATTTATGATGTAAATTTATATTGCATAGATAATGGCTGTGGGTTAACTAAGCAATTTTATTTCTCCTTCTCTTAGAGAAGTCACTAACATGTACTGGCACAGTAGTGCTATTGTAGAACGAATTGAGTACAACAAAGTTAGGACTCTCTCTGGCAACATTTATATACTAAAAGGAATCATAGACAAGAATTCCATGAAAGAAGAAGGTAATGACTGTTGGTATTATTGTTAAAATTGAGGGGGGAGTCATATCTGGCAGTGGAGTGCTTTTTAATTTAGTAGGGACTGTTCCTGGCAGTGCTGGGGCTACCAGAGCTATACCTGATAATGCTTGAGGGACCAATACAGTGCCAGGGATCAACTCAGGGCCGTGCAACAAGCTAGGCTTGTGCTGTTCCATTCTAACTATCACTTAGTCCCAATAAATTATCTTAATAGGTCAGACCCATATTTAGAACAGCACAATTTTTTAATTTAATTTTATTTCTACAATCAGTGTCAACCTGCATCTAGCAGTGTCTCCAGGTTTCCTCCCACGACCCTATCCTGCCTCTTTGACAGGCACAGTTTTAAATTTGGTTGTTGTAGTTTGGATCTACTGCTTTCAGTGTTGGCTGTGTAGTTTAAGTATATCAATATATATTAGTGTATATCTTGATACTTGATACTACTTTTTTCTACCCCATTGATGTGCCCAAGACCCCTGACCGTTATTTCTGTTACTTCCTGTCTTCTCCCACTTGATTTCTTTCCTTGCTTATCCTTTTTCCTATATTCTAGGGTCAAAGGTGATCTAGGTATCTCCCCTTTTTTAATATCTTGCATTTCATTCTACCACAGATAAGTTAAATCACCCGGTGTTTGTCCTCTTTATCCTGACTTACTTGAAATTTTACTTTTTACAATATTTTTAAAGTAAAGTAGTTTTATTTTTAAAATATTTACAATATTTACTTTTAGTAAGACTTAAGTATTAGAAATTAAACTGGAAATTAAGCAAGATCAACCACATTTTATAAAACTATTACATAATAATAGTTTTATATTGACTAATTTGAGGGGCAAGGGACTGTTTGGGTCTTTCTTTTGCAGGTGGTTACACCCAGCAATGCGCAGGTGTTAGTCCTGGCTCTGCAGTAAGGAATTACTCCTGGTGATGCTCGGGGACCATATGGGATGCCAGGGATTGAACCTGGTCGGCCACATGCAAGACAAACACTCTACTCACTGTGCTATTGCTCCAGCCCAGTTAGGTTTTTAAAGGTTTCCAAAACAGTGCTAAAAGGTCCTGGGTGCCGCTTGCTATAATGGTCAGTTGAACTGATGGTTCGTCTGAACACCAAGGCTCTGTGATGCAGTGCTGCCCAGCTCCAGCAGTGCTTGACAGAGCCAGGATTCAGACTCAGGGCTTTACACATCAAGACATGTACTCTAGCTCTTTGAGCTGTATCCCCAGCACCTGAAGTATTATCTCTTAAAAAAAATCCAAGGGGCCAGAGCAGTAGTACAGCAGGTAGGGCCTTTGCCTTGCACGTGACTGACCTGGATTTGATCCTCGGCATCCCATATGGTCCCCCAAACACCACCAGGAATAATTCTTGAGTGCAGAGCCAGGAATAACCCCTGAGCGTTGCCGGGTGTGACCCCAAAAGAGCAAATAAATAAATAGATAAATAAATGAGTAAATAAATAAATAGATAAGAAGTTCAAGTTCATTATTTGTGAGGAATTGGTTTTTAAATTTAACTCCTTATCTCTTTCTCTCTTTTAAATCTATCTGATATAATCCTGGCCTGTATAATTTATTTTTTTTTTTTTTTGCCTGTGCTTCCTATATAGCTGAATGTGGCTAAAGAAAAATATTCTTTCACATGCTACATTTAGGACTACCTAGTCGTGTTCTCAGTTCTAGTTGGTATTGTACCATATTTCCCTAATTGGTCCATTCTTCAATATTCCTTTCCATGTTTTTATTGGCACCTTGCCAGCAGTGCCAGGGCTGCTCTTGGTGAGACTCTGCCCAGAATTGCTACCCTGACATTTCAGTGCTCTGACCTGGGTCTTTGAGACCTAAGGTGCCATTACCTCCTAAGTGGTATTCAGGGGACTCATGCTTTGCCAGGGACCTAACTCAGGACCTTAACAGTGTGTAATGACTGAGCCATAGTCCAACAATTTCTTATTTTAATAAATCTTCCGTATTTTAATAAAACTCCCTAGCCCGACAATTTCATATTTTAATAAATCTTCAATGCCTCCTCTTCTCTTTCTTTAGGTGATAGGGGACTTCTGTTTGTTACTTACTGAATCCTCAGTATCTATGACAGTAATTTACATAGTAAGCACCAAGTATGTGTTTTTGAATTACTTAATAAATAAAATAACATCTTAAAATTTGAGTTTTTTTAAAAAAAATTTGTCATTAATAGGCTATCCAAATGATCTCATAAGGAAGTTTATGTTTGGATTTCCAGAAAAATGGAAAGAGTATGTTGATAATTTTTTAAAACAATTAAGGTAAGATAAAAATATATGTCTGACTTTTTATTTTAAAGATATATTAATTTCAGATGTTAATTTTTATATTTTAAAAATGTACATTTACTTATATACATAAAGTAGTTATATTTTGAAAATGTCTGCAAGTCATATAGCTGTAAAATAGTCTAAACTTCTTATGCCTTTTTCTTTCATTTGTTCTCTCAATAGTTCCTGAGTGCTTATTAGCATAGAGTGTAGGAGGAAACCAAAGAATTTAATTAATTCTTGCTTTTAAGGAATTTGAGGAATGCAATTAATTACAACTAAATACCATGACTTACAATATAGTTTTATTGGGGGGGCACACCTGGTTGTGCTTAGGATTTAGCTGTGGCCGTGTGCTTAGGTATCACTCCTAGTCATCCTGTAGGGACCATATCCTTTGCCTTGCTGGGATTCAAATCCAGTCTGCCACATGCAGGGTAGCACCTTACTCACTTTACTATCTGACCTATAGTTAATTTTTTTCTCCCTCTCCCTGTAAAGCGCCAGATAGTATTTTCATTGATATGAAACTAGTCAATTTTACATTTGTAGTGAGATTGTATAGACAGTATTTAAAAGGGGAAAAAAATTGCTGCCTTTCAGAACACTTTTACAAAAATAAGCAACTGGTAGAATTTGCCTTTTAATTTTCTTATTACCCTAAATTATGAAATAACAAAAGGCATTTAAAAGGTTTTATTTTAATCGTTTTTACTCAATATCATACTTTAGTTCTTTCTCAAGTAAGAGAAAGATACCATAATGATGAAATCATAAAATTAGGGGCCAGAGGGATAATACAGCAGATAAGGCACTTGTGCTTCCATGTGGTCGACCTGGATTCGATCCCCAGCATCTCAGAGAGTCCTCTGAGCCCTCCAAGGAGTGATCCCTAAACACAGCCAGAAGTGCATACTGCTGGGTGTGGCTCAAAAATTTTTTGGGAATTTCATTATTGTGGTTTTCTTTTTTAATTTCTGATAACTAGTATCAGAAGAAAAATACTGAATTTATTTCTAGGATGTGTGAAAAGAAAGGAGGAAAGGCAAAACAAAAGCAGAAAACTGGAAGATTTGTTCCTGACACAAGCAAATCAGTGAACAATGGTGCAGAGGAAAACCAATCAGATGTGCTCCGGAGAGCCCACACCGTTTATGACCTTACTTGTGATCACTTGGGTATGTCTGTTCTGTTAGTCAAGGCTGGCATAATGATGAATCTTGTTTGAATTTTAGGCACTGATCTACAGCACTGTTAATGATAGGTTTTCTTGCATGCATTTGTTTCAACACTACACCCTCCACCGGTGTGCTCTTGCCCACTCTCCCCCACCACCTCCATCATGTTAAGCTCTGTTCTTTTTTTGGGGGGTGGGGGTCACACCCGGCAATGCTGAAGGGTTACTCCTGGCTTTTTCACTCAGGAATTACTCCTTGTGGTGCTCGGGGACCATATGGGATGCCGGGATCGAAGCCGGGTCAGCCACATGCAAGGCAAATGCCCTCCCCACTGTGCTATCGCTCCGGCCACTGAAGGTCTGTTCTTTAGGCCAGTTCTGTGGCTCTATTACCTTTGGCCATTTGTTACTCTGTTACTATGCTTCTTTATAAACCACATATGGGAGAGATCATTGTCCTCCTTCCGGTTTCATACAAGTTCACTCAGGATGGTATTTTTTTGGGTCACCTGGTGATGCTTAAGGATTACGCCTGGCTCTGCACTCAGGAATTACTCCTGGCGGTGCTCAGAAGGCCAGATAGGATGCTGGGGATCGAACCCAGGTCGGCCGTGTGCAGTGCCCTACCTGCTGTGCTATCACTCCACCCCAGAATGGTACTCTTCATGCCTATCCCAGTAGCAGCAAAATGCAGGATTTCATATTTTCTTATAGCTAGTAGCATCTCATTGTGTTTATGTACCAGTTTCTTTACAGATTTGGCCTGTTGTGAACAGTGCTTCAGTTAACGTAGGAGTGCAAATGAATATAGTTTTGGAGCTTTTGGAAGAGACGCCAAGAAGTGGAATTGCTAGAGCATATGGAAGCTCAACTCCTAGTTTTGTGAGGTGTTCATCGTTTTCCAAAACGATGTTGACATTTCCACCATCATAGGGTGATAGTTTATTTTTCCCCACATCCATACTAACACTGGTTGTTTATCTTTTTGATGTGTGCCAGTCTCACTGGTTTGAAGTATTAACTCATTTAATGGTAAATTTTTGTGAGTACCACATTATTGTTAACAGAATTCAGGAAGTTCTTATAGACTATAAGGGAATAATGTTTTCATTTATCATTGATCTTAATATTGAGAAAAGAAAATGCCAACATCTTATATGACTACCCTTCATTTATATATCATTTCACATAAAGTCCGTTACCAAGAACCTGTACATTTTTATTAAGGTCTTATTGTGTGAATTGTACTATCTTTAAGTTCCTACTTTTTCAATATTTATGGAGAAGCTATGTGCAGGCTGCACATAGTCAGCATTTAGTTTTCTTTGTTTTATAATACTTATTTATTAGGATACCAGTTGCAAAAGTGCCATTAATAAAGGATTATTCTTTCAGTTTCCTGTACCCAGTATTTAGACTGTTAGCTTACTTCAAATATATATTGGAAGTAGCTTATTTTCTTGGTAGTAAAATTTATTCTTTTCAATAGACAAAGCCAGTTTGTTGTTATAGAGGAAACATTATGAGTGATTTTTGCTATTAAGGTAGCTATCAAAACCATTTTGTGTCAGCTTTTTCTGGAAATGTCAATCTGTCCCATGCTACTCTATAAATCTCATCAAGAATCTAGAGTTAGGACTGGAGGGATAATACAGTGTTTACCTTACCCACGGCTGACCCGGGCTCGATCCCGTGCACTGTATATGGTCCCCTGAGCCCTTCCAGGAGGGATCTCTGTCAGAGTCAGGAGTAAGCCCTGATCACCACTGGGTGTGGCCCCAAAAGCAAACGTAAACTTACAGAGAATATAGATGAGTGAAATTTAAGATAAAATTTCTTAATCTGTATAAATTTCTGCCAATTTTACCTTGATCGTATTACAAAAAACTTTGCATAAATTTAACAGTTTATGCAGTTTATAAATTTAACAGTTTATTCTCCTTTTAAGGAGAATAGATAGCTTCTCCTAAAAGTATGGCACACAATGGAGATACGTAGATATGTAGTTGCTTCTCTCCTGTAGAACCCCACCCCCACTGGTTTTTTTCCATTGTTTCTTTATCTCACTCATCATTTTGTTAGTAGAGAGACAGGGAAAAAGTTAAATTTGCAGATAACCGCTTGCCAGGAGTTTGTGAGTTAACTTTTTTGGTTAACTAATGTTTTTTTTCATTTTGTTTGGTGGGTGTATGCCAAAGAGTATATTTACAGGGTCATATGGAAGTTCTAAGCTTAACTTTTATGAGAAATCTTCATTCTGTTTTCCATACGTTAACCAAATATCATTCGCATTAACAGTTTAAAGTATGAGTTTCTTTTTCACCACATCCTCACCAATACTGGTTGTTTTCAGTCTTTTTGATATATGACATTATCATTGGTGTGTGATAATAGATCATTGTTTTTTTGACTTTCATTTCCCTGACAATAACTGACAGTAATCTTTTTCATATGCATAGTGGGCATCCATATATCCTTTTCAGGACAGTATCTGAGTATTACAGAGTCCTAAAGCTATAGTGCTTGGTACATTTTAGTCCTAAATTTTAACTATTAATCATTTGATCATTTGTCTTTAGTCTTAAATTAATTTAAAAAAAAACTTTGGTGATGCAAAATAGCTTCATTGAAGTTGAATTAGAAAAAATGTGAAAGCCCCCGCGGCAGCACAGCAGGGAGGGCGTTGGCTTTGAATATGGCCAACCTGGGTTCAATCCTCACATCCCATAGGAGTAATTCCTCAGAGCAGACCAAGGAGTAACCCCTGAGCATCACTGGGTATGACCCAATAAAGAAAAAAAAATGTGAAGGGGTAAAAGTGAAGAAAGTGTTCAAGAGAGAACATGGGATACTCCAGAGTAGAAAAGCAGAGAATGGGTTTTGGGAGGTTATAGCTCAGACACTGGATGAGCATATGCTTATGCTGTACATTATGTTATGTAATTTGATTTTACTCAAACTTTTAATTGACAATGCTTTAGTTATGGAGTACATAAACTAACAGAAATAAGACTTCCATATACATGAAGAAATATAAGAGAAACAGAATAGGTTTCTGTTTAATAGATAAGCAGTTAGGATGACATGAATTTATATTTATAGAATTGGTTAACCTTACTATTTTGCAAAGGAGATGAAATCCAGAATAGAATAATGCACTATATGCACTATCTGACTAGACTGTTCGTTTTCTTCTGGGTCATATCCAGTGGTGCGTAGGGGTTACTCCTGGCTCTGCACTGAGGAATTACCCCTGCCAAACTGTTTTACTTTTAAGAGAAAGAAAGTGGTTTTAACAGAAACATGGTTCTTTACAGAGTGGTTCTTTCCAAATAAAATTGCTTTATATCATAATAAAATTGTAAATGCTGTTTGTGACATCAGATTGGACACTTCCCCCTAAACTAAAAATTTTAATGTGGAAAAGCAGTTTGTTTTTTATTTAATTATGTTTTTGTGCTTATAGAACTGAAGAATGGTATGCAACATAGGTTGCCAGGAAGTATAGATTTAAATGTTTGCCAGAACAATCATCAGACTAAACCAGTAATGCCCTTAGATGATCAGATCAATAATGCTGTCCAAAATAGAGGAGAATGTGACTTACTTGATCAGGTAAGCTTTTACTACTCACTATTTCCTAGTACTGCTGAGAAAGGTTGCAAATACTAAATAAGTAGTAGATGTGTGTAAGATCCACTTACAAAGCTCAGACTTTGGTAAATTACTTTCTGATTGGATGTACTAATGAGATTTGTAGAACTACAACTCCCTAAAAATTTGTTTGCTTGAAGTGTACTATGAAGATGCATTAGATCATGTTTATAGATAGTTGTTAAAATTAAGTTTCCTTTTTGTTTTTGAAGGAATTACTTAGGAAAAAGGAATCTCAAACTGAGTCTTCATATAAGTTTAGAAATCGTGAAAGAAAAACAGATGAAAGGATAATTAAAAGTAAGGAGCAAGGTAATATATTTTTACTGGTTCTGTAGAAAAGTAATCATAATGTGATACTCTGGAGGAGTGGGTGGCATGCGTGGACCTCACAGATGCATAGCACGTGCTCACCAATGAGCTATAGTCCTGAACATAAATATTAGTCAATATTTGTAAGTATAAATTTTACAGAACAATAATACCAGATTAATCATATTGTGTGACTCTGATATTGACCATTATAATCTATTTTGTGACTTCTGATGATATTGATGCATTTAATGTTTTTATAATCCTCTTTTTTTTAATTGTTTCACTTTACCTCCCAAAAGCCCTTAAATGCTCACTCTTCAGGTCCATATTCTCTTTTACATGTATCTCACCTTCTTGTCTTTCATTGCTTTTTACACTCTGGAGAAGCCTATGTTCTCTTATTTTTTTTCTTTCTTTTTTTTTCTTTTTTGGGTCAAGCAATGCTCAGGGGTTATTCCTAGTTCTACACTCAGGAATTACTCCTGGCGGAGCTTGGGGACCATATTGCATGCCGGGATCAAACCTGGTACGGCCGTGTGCAAGGCAAACACCTTACCCGCTATGCTATCGTTCCTGCCCCAAAGCCTGTATTCTCTTGAACACATTTCCCCTCTTTCATCTCATGTCTTTCTAATCTGCATTAGAATGCAGATTAGAATTCAAAATTAGAATTCAATTTTTGCATTTTTATAAGATTATTTGCATAAGAAAATAATTTGTTACTTTAAATGTCATATTTATTTAGCAGTATGCTTTTATTTATGTACTAATTTTTTTAATCTTGAAATTATTTAAATGATTGTAGGAATGTTTAAAAACACTAATATTTTTATGAAATAGATGACATAGTTTATAATAATGTTTGCAGTAGTTTCTGGAGGATAAGATATTGTTGAGATTTTTTTTTCTCTAATGTTTGTAGCTAATTTGCAGTTTTGATCTTTGGTTTTGTTTTATGAAATTAAAGCATACACTGAAGAATCAAATGTACCCATGGATGTTCTGATTTCTAAGGAACAGTGTTTCTCAGAAAAAGAAATGAAGGACTTGACTAATAATCAGAATGAAGCTTATCTTGTAGTAACACCACTTAAATCTCAAAAGCGATAGAGCAAAAAGTGTATTAAATATAATCTGTCCTCTAACACCGTGAAAGCACTTGTAGATTTTGTACTGAAGAATCAAAAAGAGAACAGATCAGACTTAAATGACACTGCAAACTTGGTCAGTAAACCCAAGACTAAAAACACTTTTATTTATAGCGGGGGACATAAACATAAAGACAAGGAAGAGACCAGCATACGTGATATTCTCACTATTGACAAGAATATAAAAATATCGAATCCTAAAAAGGAAAAAATGTTAGTCTCTGATTTAGAAAAAAATACAGTGTTCTTATCAAAATCGAAGAAAACTGAAAATCAAGTAACTCTGTCACTTAGCAATCATAAGTCCTCATCAGATTTGTCTCCTGAAGAGAGTGAAACAGAAAAGGAAATTAGGAAGAGAACTGGGCTTATCAAAACCAGAGCAAAAAGTAGCAAGAAGTCATCGGTTCACCTGAGAACTCGTTCTACAAAGAGTATCTCAGTGTTATCTGAATCTGAAAGTGAAGAATGTGAAAGTGAACATCATGCCAAACAGAAGAAAGCAAGATATTCTGCTAAGGAAACTCTTCAGAAACCTTGTATTACGGATGAATTTCCAAACATTGAACCCACAAGGTCTGATAAGACTGATAGACATTCGTTAGAATGTTTACCTGATATAAATCAGAATGAGGAGTGGAATGAGAATGAATTACAGAAACTTCAGTGGTAAGTAGTTACGTGCAACTCTGAATTATCTAGAAAACAAAAACTATAATAAGTGGCTGATTCAGTTACTTCTAATCATTAATATGCAATATATTCAGCACTAATATGGAAGGTATTCAAAAATACATGACAGGAAGTTAGTTTATGCTGTAGGGAGATACGATTTAATTTTTAACTAGCTATGTGGCTGTCTCTATAAAGTTTGTATATGAGGGATGTAAAATAATCATTCTCACTTAACATTTTAAGACAGTCCACATTTCTTTAAGGTCACTAATTGGATTTTTGGCTTATTCCATTCAGCTGAATTTTGTCACTTCTTCAGCGCCTTCATTCTGTGTTTTTTTTTTTCCCCATTAATCTTCAAGCTTATTGAATTTCCAGTGATTTCCTCAATTCACTGACCATTAGGAAGATTGTTACTCTAAAGTCGTCCATTGAGCAGAGCAGAAAGTTCTGATGCTGGGGCTAGAGAGACAGTGCAGCAGGTAGGGCATGTGGCAGGCCCATGTTCAATCCCTGGCATTCCGTATGGTCAGTTGTGCTTCACTGCATGTGGCCCAGACCTCAAACAATTCTAACAGTGGATCTGACCCCAAACAGAACACTATTTTATTAGGAATTCATGGCCAGGAGTATATAGGAAGAAGAGTTTCTCTTCCATTTGGAAGTAAGATAGGTACTAAGATTTGCGCAGTGTTGCAGAAAAATTACTCATGCAAAATTAAAATTGGTTAGATTTAAGGAAAAATGTTGGAAGAATAAGAATAATTGTCCAGGTTTACTAGAATACCATAATGTAGAATACATACGAGACATATACAATTACTTCACATTTTAAGCACTAATAAGTTATCCTAGGGTTAACTTTCTAACTAGTTACCTAGGAGCCTGCTTTTCAAGCTCTCTGACACTTATTTCGCTTACTTACTTGCTTGCTCTTTAAAGCTCCTGTTCATGTATTCCTTTCTTTCTTTCCCCTACCCAGCCTGCCCCTGCCTCCCCTAACCCCTACATCTTTTTTGAGTTTTGTTCGTTAAAACTGTCTTACTTCACTAAAAACTTAAAGCTACCTAGAATAGTTTTATTAATTCCATCTTAATTCCATCAACTCAGTAAATTCATTTAATATTATTAAGTCAGGTTATTTTTATCCATTTTAAACAATACTTTTTGTTTGGGTGCCATACCCAGCAGTAAGTAAGCAGAAACTTACTCTTGGCTTACTTTACTCCAGGAATCACTTCTGGTGGGCTTGAGGGGCTCTGTGGGGTGCCAAGGATCCAATTCAGGTCATTCACGTGGAAGGCAAGCACCGTACCTTCTGTGCTCTCTGTCCAGTCACAAGAATTTTCTTGTTCCTTAACTGGTTTTATTTTTTGTAGTGCTGTTACATCTCTTCCAAAGCACAAACCTGGCTTCTGGTCAGCTGTAGCAATGATTGTAGGCTCTCGATCTGCTGAAGATTGCCAGAGGAAATACATAGAAGATCCCCAAAGAAAAAGATCAAAGATCACTGAGAAAAGGCCAGTCAACCCCAAGGGCAAAAAAGGTAAACTTTGTAGTTTGTTTCCTACTTTCATGTTGGAGGACATGTTTAGCTAATCTGGGAGTTTTGTTGTTTTGCTCACTCCCAGCTTAATCTTATTTAAGCCAAGGTTCATTCTAATGAGATCTCTCTTCTATGTAAACACTGCTAGAGGGTGTGGCAGTTACAGAAGTCACCTTGATTGAATAACTTCTGACTCATACATCTACTAAGACTTCTGTGTTTTCTAGATTGGGCACAGCTCCTCTTTATACACACTGCACCCAACGTGGGACAGTTAGAATTTACCAGGAGACTACTACCCTGGCTACGCTGAGACTATAGGAAGACTATAGGAAGGATCATACTAGTTTGCTCTAAGCAGGCGAGTGTGACCCTTTCAGTACAGGAGAACAAGATACTCAAATCACCCTGGTGCAGATAATAATAAGAAGGACCTTGTGGGTACCATCTAGATTACATGAAGCTCATGAAGTTAAGATGTATTACTTTATATCAGCCCTCTCTCTCTCCAGTGTTTTACATAAGAGATAATCTCGGATTAATCCTTGGCATAACCTTTGTTTATACCTGCAATAGGGTGTGGCGCTACACTCTGTTTAGGGTTCTTTGTTGACATGACAACCTGGATTACTTGAGTATACATAAAGGGCTGACTTGAGGCCCCTTCACCTTTTACCTTTTGCCTTTTGGTTCCTCAGCCTTCAGCTTTTGGCTCCAGCGGCTTTTGGCTTTTGGCTTTTGGCCTTTTGCTCTTTGGCCTTTTGCTCCTTCTGGGTAGGACTCAGCTCGGGTGAGATCCTCTCTCTCTTTGGTGGGAGACTTAGGCTCTTTTGTATGGTCTAAGTTCGGACCAGAGCTAGAGTTTGTTCATTATATTGGAGTGCTGTGGAAGAGCTTTTGTATTATTAAAAGCCATTTTTGGAACTGCACTGGACTCATGAGTTTTCATCTGTTCTCCCGGTGTCCTCGGAGGTAGAAGACAACCTCTGTCCTGACACTGTCGGGGACCCCGGCGGCGTTCCCGACACTTTCAGTACCAATTTCTAATCATTTGCTAGATGAATTTTGTATTTATACATGTTTTATTTATAGGTGTTTTTTAACGTTTTTAAACTAGGATGAACATCACATAATTCATAGTAACTGTAGCAGCCTTGTGCTTTGAGTATACTCTAGGAAATATGTAGTTAGTTGGATTCATTATTTAAATACCTAGATTATTCAGTGTTGGATGACATAGCCTAGCTAGCCTTGGATCTTTTGCTGTTTAAGCTACTTACAGTTTAAGCCATTTACTTGTCGTTAAGCCAAGGTTAATGTCATTAGACAGGACTAATGGAGATGTTACTAGTGCCCACTCGAGCAAATCGATGAACAATGGGAAGACAGTGAAGCCAAGGTTCCTGATTAAGAGATCTCTCTTTTGTGTAAACACTGGAGGGTGTGGCAGTTACAGGAGTCATTCTGACTCTGAATTAGTAACTTTTGAAATAATTAATTTCAAAAATTGGTTAACTTTTGAATTAATAACTAATAGCATAGTAGAGATTGGACACAATTCCTTCTAATTGTCCCATGCTGGGACGCACTGGTCCCAGCATGGGACAATTAGAATCTACCAGATTACCACCCTTTCTACATGAGACTGCCATTTATCAACTCTGCAAAGATCAACGGTGGCAACACGCTAGTTTGCCCTCAGGCAAGCAAGCATGACGCCTTCAGTAAACAGAGGACAGGACACTTAGAATTACCTTGGTGCAGAGTAGAAATAAGGTCCTTGTGCATATCATCTAGATTGCATGAAGTCCATGAAATTATGATGTGATTTTTCCCATGAAGATCACTTCACTTATATCACTTGTCTTCCCGTTGTTTATCGATTTGCTCGAGCGGGCACCAGTAATGTCTCCATTCGTTGTGAATGAGGTCCACTATTGCAACTGTTTTGGGCATATCCAATACACCACAGGTAGCTTGCCAGGCTCTGCCGTGGCTCTGGGTTCATCCCAGGGGGCCCAGTCGTGTCTATGTCAGACCATTAACCATCCAGGGCCTACGGGGCCAAGCCCTGGGTGTAGACAAGCCTGTTTCCTGTCTGCCACCTGCTGATGCAGCCGGGAACTGCAGCCACACCTGCAGTACCTCAAGGGGCAGAACCCATGAATATACAACCATTAAAATGTACTTTTATACAGGGCTTTTCTTTTTCTCTCTCTCTCTCTTTCTCTTTCTCTCTCTCTCACTCTCTCTTACTCTCTCTTCTCTCTCTCTCTTCTCTCTATCCTCCCTCTCACTCCAGTGTTTTGACATAAGAGATAACCTCATTCATTAATG
Source organism: Cryptotis parvus (assembly GCA_021461705.1). Taxonomy (NCBI): domain Eukaryota; kingdom Metazoa; phylum Chordata; class Mammalia; order Eulipotyphla; family Soricidae; genus Cryptotis; species Cryptotis parvus. The sequence continues at coordinate 42,747 of JAJIBD010000921.1, read as the reverse complement.
GGATATAAAAATATATCTGTGTACTAATTTTGGGAAATGGTAATGCCAGACTAGAACTCAGCATGTAATATACACAAATAGTTTTACATGCTGAACCCGAAATGTCTGTAGAGCAAGCCACAATATGGGGGAGGGGAGGGGAGAGCAAAAAGTGCCTAGAGAGGCAGGCTGGGGGAGGTGAGAGGGAATGTGGAGACACTGGTGGTGGGAATGGGACACTGGTGGAGGGATGGGAGCTGGAACACTGTAACTCAATTATGAACATCTTTGTAACTGTGTATCTCATGGTGGTTTAATAAAAAAATTAAAAATTAAATATACAACTACAAAAAAAAAAGATAATCTCAAGGAAGAAACTAGACCCTGACATTATCATTTGTTTAGACCTGAACCAAAGGTGTGACACCACTTAACAACACCTAGAACTTGTTTCACTGGTCTTTGTTAACACAACCCATCCTGAAAGGATTATGGGGGAAAAAAGGATTATGGCTTTTGGGCATTAAAGGGAGTGACAGGCGCAGATCCATCCATTTTTTGGTGGGAGGCCTGGGACTGAGTCCCTGGGGAATCCCATTATCTTGGATTGTAGCAGAGCCTGTTCTATTATTGGTAATTATTAAAGGCTTTGGAGCTGAACTGAACTCATTTGTCCTGATGCCAGTCCTTGAGATAAAAGGGAACTTGTTCCCCAGTACTATTGGGGACCCCAGTAGCTCCCTGACAATTCTGATCCTAATTTAATGTGAGGACACTTGGGCAGGGTCCCCTTCTAATTTATAAGAATACTCAGAATGAATTTAGGTTTTGTAGTCCCTAGCAACATACACTCCTGCCCAGAGTTTATGCTAAAGATTCCTGTTTTAAGCTTTAAGAGCATCTAGCAGACATGGGGCAGAGCTGCTACTAGCTCTCACTGTGCCCAGCCGCTCATGAGGTGCCTGGGAGGGATGGCAGGTTCTAGCCCTGGCCCGCCACCCCAGCAGAGCCTCACAACAAGCCAGACGACCCCCCACTCCATGAGGACCTCCATTTTTCACATCTGGACTTCCCCCTCGTCAGAACTCCACCCAGCGGACCAGTCTATTGCAGCCTGGCTCACGCGGCCGCTTGCGGCCGCGCAGTTCATCAATAAATGCTGGATTTTGAGATGACTACAGGAGTGTGCTACCCGCGCGGCAGAGTCTGGCAAGCTACCTGTGTCGTTTTTGATATGCCAGATACCAGTAACAATTATAGACCTCATTCCCATGACCTGATGGAATGGTTTGAGGCTCTTTGTGTTCCTGGAGCAAGCAGGTGCCCTTGGGCTCTACTTGCATGAGACAGGTCATATGGAGATGTTACTGTGCCCGCTTGAGCAAATCATCGATGAACGGGAAGACAGTGACAGCATCCCTCTAGCTCAATAAGATTTTCATTTCACTAAATCAATATTAGTAAAATCTGTGTTAACATTTTAAGAAAGATTTCTTCTGAAGTGGACTTTTCCCACCTCATACTGCCCATTCTTATGTAGCTGCATGAATTGTGAGCATATAAATAGCTCATATGTGCTCCTTACTCTTAGTTGTGAATCACTTGTTACTTACAGACTCAAGTATTATCAACAGAAGCTAATTTCAATAAATATGATTGATTATACATATCAGATTTTGCAAAAATAATAATCTTTATAGACAAGTTATTAATAACCAAATCCTTATTGAAATGTTTTGCTACACCAAAGGCAAGGGTGTTGATGCTGATAAGAAGCAAACTATTGAAATAAGTGCTAAAGTGGGAACTCTTAAGAGGAAGCAGCAGATGAGGGATTTTCTGGAACAGATGCCAAAAAACGACCATGATGATTTTTTCAGTGCAACACCTTTGCAAAATAAAAAGAATACTGGTAAGAGATTTACTTAATGAAACCTTTGTTTTTAATATTTTAATTATTATTTGGAGAAGTAAAGATTAGCCACCCCATCCCATTCTGGCAGTGTTCATGACTTACTGCTGTACTTCTAAGAAATGTACATGTCCCCTCTCACCCAGGCACATTATCTCAAGGCTTAATTCTGGAAGTACTTGGGACCATCCAGGGTGCTGGTGGTAGAACCTAGTTAGGCCATGTGCAAGGTAAATAGCCTCCATTTTACCCAACAGAAATGTTCTTTAGAGCCAAGGCTCTCATGTATATATATATATATATATATATATATATATATATATATATATATATATATAGTTGAAAACTTATGCAGAACAGCTATTTAGAAATACTTTGTGCGGGGCGGGACGATAGCCCAGCGGGTAGGGCTTTTCCCTTGCACACAGCCGGCCTGTGCTGGCCCGGGTTCGATTCCCAGCATCCCATATGGTTGCCCGAGCACCGCCAGGGGTAATTCCTGAGTGCAGAACCAGGAGAAACCCCTGAGCATTGCCAGGTGTGACCCAAAAAAAAAAAAGCAAAAAAAAAAAAAATACTTTGTGCTTATGAGAATTACACTATTTTTAGGAGAGTACCTTCTAGTAATAAATATTTTCTTTCATAGTTACCATGTTTCCAGGACAGTCCAGGAGAGCATGATAGCCTGCCAAATATGGACAGAAATCCAACATCTCCATTATCAGTCATCTTTCCACTGGTAAAAACTCCTACGTGTCAGCATGTCAGTCCTGGTATGCTAGCCACGGTAAATAGGTAAATATTGGATTAGTCTCTTCATGTTGGGACATGTCAGTAATGTTGGGACACAACTCACACTTGATATCAAGTCAATCATTTTAAAAATGAAAATTTACCTAGTACCTATTACCATTAACTGAAGCACAAAACAATCTGACAAAAAAAATAACATAAGGGACCTCCTACAAAGAAACAAATAAAGTCACTCCCTGTAGTTCTAGTGGGAAAGTATATTGGTGCAACCTATGTAGAAAACAGTTTAGCAATATCTGTCAATGTCAAGATGCTTGCTAACATGCAATAATTCCAGAACCACATACTCTCTGCACTGACAGGTGTGCCTCTCCCCCCCAACCACAATACTTTCCTAATTTGGTTCATACATTTCTGTTAAGGTAGTTTTAAGAAAATATGAGGTTTGGATCTATATGTATATACAGTTGTCTGTAGTTATTTTTATTACATAATCTTTAAAGTTTGGATATATCCTTATTAGCTATTAGTAAGATATAGAATGTTAAAATAAAAATCATGTCTATTTCCATAAGTACATACAAACTTTTTATTTTTATTTGTCTTTTTGCTTTTGGGATCACACTCGGCAATGCTTAGGAGTTACTCCTGGCTCTGCACTCATGAATTAGGCCCTGAACCCAGGTGCTTGGAGGACCATATAGGATGCTGGGCATAGAACCCAGGTCAGCCAAGTACAAGGCAAACGCCCTACCCACTGTGCTATCTCTCCAGCCCCACACACAAACTTTTTTAAATGAGGAAAATGAATTTTTTAGAGTATTGAATCACTTAATTTTATTAGTTCTTCAGCCTGTGTAGACATTATTGTTGATGACTTAAATTATTTTGTATTCAAACAGGGGTGATTGTGATAAATATGTTTTTCGCATGCAAAAAAATCATAAAGGTGGCATCTGGGGCAATGTCAAGAAAAAAAACTGTAAGTATATTTACCCTTTATTCTTTTGCCCATTGCTAGTGACATTAAACTGAGATGGGGATGAAGTCAGGCCCATCTCCGCACATGTGTCACCTGAGGGAGTAATAAATTCATGGCCTCAAGCTTAGCCTGGGCTCTTCCTAAACCACTGTGAGCCACCTTCCAGATTTCTCACAGCTGACTTAACAGGACCACCTCACATTTTTAGGTTCCACCAGAGGGTTTGAATTCAGTCATATGCTTGCCAGCCATTTCTCATTTTAATTTGGATAGTTTTATCCAGATAAAAGTGTTCTAGGTAATTAACCTCAGATGTCCTCCAAGTAATAGCTAGTTGTAGAAATGATCATTTATAGGGTGGAATGGACAAGCTACCTTAGCCATTGGGAAACTGTTTCCCAATGGAAACAGTCCTTATCATTACCTGGGCATTATCGGGCAATCTTGCCACTACCTGGGCATCCCAGCCCTACATGTACCTGAGCTATCCTGAGCCTCCACGCCTCACCCTGGGCGGCATGCCAGCCCTCGCCTCGCCTTGTGTGGCCTACCTGACCGAGCACTGTGTCTGCTGTGTCTGGGCATGCCAGCCCTCGCTCTCGCCTTGTGTGGTCTACCTGACTGGGCACTGTGTCTGCCGTGTCTGGGCATGCCAGCCCTTGGCTCGCCTTGTGTGGCCTACCTGACTGGGCACTGTGACTGCCGTGTCTGGGCATGCCAGCCCTTGGCTCGCCTTGTGTGGCCTACCTGACTGGGCACTGTGACTGCCGTGTCTGGGCATGCCAGCCCTTGCCTCGCCTTGTGTGGCCTACCTGACTGGGCACTGTGACTGCCGTGTCTGGGCATGCCACTCTACCTGATCCAGGGAATGAGTCCAGAGAGCACGTGCTCAGAGAATGAGAAAGGAGAGAGAGCTGGCAAGAATTATGGTTAATTCTTCCTTTACCATGCTGAAATACTTATATTGCACACTTGCTAAAGTATAATTTCTGAGCCTGTAAAATGTCAATATAAAATCATATCCAGTCTGCATGGACGTCATTTGTCCTCATGAAATAGATACATTTTTGCTGATCAGTCTGGATTAAATTCAAAAAGAATTCTCTACTCCATAATCCACCATCTTGTTTACTATTTCCTAGATAATTTTTTCCATTTAATTTCATTATTTTTATGAGTGTAAAAATTTTTGCTTTGTTACAAAAGTGCTGTTCATAGGAACATACCAAGTTCATCCATCTTGTTCATACATTATGAATATATGAACTTTTAGAATTATACAGCAGTAATTTACTGAAAAATTACTACACCCAGAAGACAAAACACATTTAATAAAGGTAATATATCTCAGTCCCTTTATAGGGTAATGTATTTATTAACATGATAATAAAATTATTTGTTCTCAAGTGAATAGACCTACAATTTGGTTTTATATACTCATCTTCAATTTTATTAAATTTATTTTAGAAATGATATTTTTAAAAATTAAATATCTCTTAACAGAACTGGTAGAAAACTGGTATTGGTACTATTATTAATCATTTTTACTTTAATATTCTTTATCTTAATTCTTAACTATGGTTGAAAAGCGTAATTTCAAGCATCAGGGTGCGGAGGTTTGGTTTGGGTTTGCACAGGTGGGCGAGTCACACCCTGGATGCTCAAGAGCTGTGCCTCAGTGTACTCTGGAGTCATGGAGATGCAAGAAAGAATGTTAACTGCGGCATCTTTGTTTGCTTACTTCAGAAAGGCAGATTTCCAGGAAGGCTTGGGGTAACTAAATATTGCTGTTATAGTATCTTTCAAAGCACTTTGGGGACAAGGCACACAATTTTGTCTGTTGAAGTGAACTATTAAAGTGAACTACTAAAATGAACTCTCTTATAGGTTGAGACTGGTTTTGCAACACCCAGAAGACAAAACACATTTAATAAAGGTAATACATCTCAGTCCCTTTATAGGGTAATGTATTTATTAACATGATAATAAAATTATTTGTTCTCAAGTGAATAGACCTACAATTTGGTTTTATATACTCATCTTCAATTTTATTAAATTTATTTTAGAAATATTTTAAAATTAAATATCTCTTAACAGAACTGGTAGAAAACTCTGGTATTGGAAAACTTTTCACGGATGCTATGGAATCTTTAGATGAAGAAGAAGAGAATGATTATTATTTTTCAGACCCTGATTCTCTGGAGTAAAAATGTAAATACTGCCATATTTTCACAAGAATTAATGTAATTGTCTCTTTATTTGAAGTACACAATGTTGTTTGTGATACTTTGCTTTTATATCATTTACTGCTGTATAATTTACGAAAGTTCATATATTCATGTTTTATCTGAAATTGACTCACTTTCATGTAACTGTATTATAGTAAGAAACTTTCATTGCTGCAGCTTACCAAAATGTAAGAAAATGTTAGATAATTGTACATTTGTTTTTGTATTAATAAAATGTAGATGTCTCTGAGCATCTAAATCTTCTTACTTTTTATTTTTTTTTGGAACACACCCCTGGGTGCTCTGGCATTACTCCTGGCTCTATGCATAGAAGTGATCCCTGGTACTATCTAGGGGACCATATATGGTAGCTGTATTCAAACAGTGGTTAGCTGTGTGCAAGGCAAGCATCTTACTCCTATACAATCTCTTTGGCCCAAGTCAGTTTAAGAAAATCTCACGGTGGTATAATAAAATATTAATTTCAATTAAAAAAAAGATCATGTTCCATACAGATGAAGTTTTCAACGCTGAAAGATTTTGCTCAGCAATAGATCACTTGCCTTGCATGTCTGAGGCTGTTTGATACCCACTGCACAGAAGAGTTATTTTCAAGAAAGTGGTCCTTTACATTTGGGAGAGAATAAGCCGTACTTGTGGCTGTTGAATTCATGAAAGATGTTACAACTTGTTCATACAACTCAGTCAGAGATGACCTAATATTTAAATGACATTTAAACATTCACTGTTTCCTTTATTTATTTATTTAGACTTCTTTATTTAGCTTTGGCTTTGGGGGCTACCTCAGAGATATAAGCTCAGGGTACCATATGTTTGATTTTTTTGATAGTCTTTCGTAAAACTTCTGAGTGTCATCTCAATGAAATAAATATATTGTGTGCTTTTTTTAAATTTTAATAATGGATAAAAGGCCGAGAATAGATTCAGTTGCTCTCTAAAGCCATATTTAGATTTATAAAAATAAATTTGGAAGACCAGATTATACAAGCATTGTCATGATCTACCAATCATTATAAGAAGTCTGATAAATACGGCATGTCACAGTAGACAGTGCTTTCAGATAGTTAGAAATAAATTTTAAGTTTATTTTAAGTTTATTCTACCACATTGAGTTTTAAATTTTGACATAAGATTTGTTCATAGGGTTAATTTACCATTCTAGTTAGGAAATCTAAGTACTAATGGTAAATGGAACCTACCATTTACCATTAGTACTTAGAAATGGTAAGATTTAGATTTCCTTCTGAGGAAATCTAAGTACTAATGGTAAATGGAATTTACCATTCCAGTTAGGACACCTAAGCTCTTAAAAATATTTGGGTTCATTAGTTTTTTTTTTAACTAATGATAATAGAACATTTACATTTTGTTTAATCATTTAGTACTTATCAATGATTTTGTATTAACTACAGCATTGATAAAAATACAATTTGTTTTTGGGCCACACTCCAGAAGTACACAGGTCTAATTCCTGGCTCTGTCAGAGGCATCAAACCCAGGTCACCCAGATCAAAACTCATCCTAAGCTATTACACTCACATGGTCACACTGGATCACAGAGTCCGCATTCAGATACTCATGTACAATGAAAGCAAAGTTTTTGTATGTGATGTTTCAAAACAAGAAAATCATGTAGGCATGAGTTCATACTAATAGAATATGACTGGACTTGATGGGGACACCTTTGCTTAGATCAGCACATTCAGTTAAATCTGTGTAACTGATGGGGCAGGCCAAAGTTATAGAGTGTGTGCGAGCCTTGCTCTGCAGGTTCCAGGTTCAATGCTCCCGCCCCATGTCGTCCCCACATACACACACAAACAACTGAAGAAACAAAACTTTTTTTTTCCTACTTCAGTAATTCCTGGTCTATAATTACAGACCATTATAGACCTCATTCCCATGACCTGAAGGAATGGTTTGAGGCTCTTAATGTTCCTGGAGCGAGCAATTGCCCGTGGGCTAGACTAGCATGTGACAGGACGTATGGAGATGTTACTGGTGCCCACTCAAGCAAATCGATGAACAGGAAGACAAGTGATACCAGAGAAGTAATTCCTGGGTTTTTTCTCATAACACCACCTACACCTTATCCAACATGTTTGTAGTTTTGGAACATTTAAAATGTTCTAGAAGAAAAAATCATCTATGGTTATATTAAGTTGACAGCAGTGAGATACACCTATTATTTTGACAAATGACATCAGTAACAATCTAGAAAAATTCCAAATATTTATAACTTTGACTTTTTATTGCATCTTTAATCAACCTATTGTATTCAATAGAATGTTTCTGCAATCTAGTCAGTAATTATTGAACTTGTAGTTTTAGAAATACATTATCCATATAAATAAAATGTACACTATACAAAATAGGTATTTACATATTTTAAACAAGTAAACACAAACCACTGCAGTGAATGCCAAAGTGCACTGTGACAGCTGTGCCTGGGGCAATCTGCTTGTGCATCAGACTTCAGTCAAACCTGGACCTTGTTTCAGCTGCATGTCAAATACCGAGTGAATATACCTATAGATCTCTTCAGCCTTCTGTAGAGTTACTTGAGCACACTTGGAGATTTCTTGGGGTGAGCTAGAAAACAAGTAAACCATTACTCTTGCGCTTCTGACTTAGGAAATTCAATATGTCATCATACTGAAAGAAGACTAGGGAGGAGGATGTAGCTCAGTAGTATTCCTTTTTAAGATCAGAGGTTTGATCCTCCCAATTCTCTATCCCCTAGAAAACAAAAAACCTTTACTTCTCTGTAAGCATTTCACATCTGATTATGTTTAGGCAAAAGAAAAGCACATTCCTTCTATTTTAAACCTTAATAATTCCACCATATTTGTGTCTGCTGGGGTGGGGGGTGTTGGTCACACCCAGTTCAGGGTTTACTCCTGGCTCTGCTCAAGGGAACAAATGTGATGTTGGACTTCGAACCTGGGGACTTTCATGCTTGCTTGCATAGAAAGCACCTTAACCCCCTGAATTTTTTTTTTTTTTTTTTTTGCTTTTTGGGTCACACCCAGCAATGCTCAGTGATTACTCCTGGCACAGCTTGGGGAACCATATGGAATGCCTAGGATTGAACCCAGGTTGGCCGCATTAAAGGCAAATACCACTGTACTATCTCTCCTGCTCCTGTGCTATCTTTCTGGCCCTAATTTTAGTATCTTAAATGGACTTTAAGTTTCATTAAAATTAGCCAATTTTCTAAAATATTCCTTTCAAGCAATACAAGAATCATGAACAAGTAAACTTTCCAGATGACAACTAAATGGTCCTGAAATGTTAGAATTTAAGATCAAATGAGTGCTAGTAGTCTGTTTCTCACAAGGCAACAAGTTCCTCAAAGACGATGCCTAATTTTTTTTTTTTTTGGGTCATACCCGGCGATGCTCAGGGGTTACTCCTGGCTCTTCGCTCAGGAATTACTCCTGGCGGTGCTGGGGGGACCATATGGGACACCGGGGATTGAACCTGGGTTGGCCACATACAAGGCAAACACCCCTATCGCTCCGGCCCCTAAATTTTTTTTAATGTCCACCTTTTCATGCACTGTTTAGATGCTGGCAGGCAATCTTCATGAAATAAAATACACTAAGCTTTGTTTCTGAGGTTAGAGTTGGTAGGACGAGCTGGGGGGCATGCATTATTCAATGCAAGGGCCTGAGGCTGTGTGGTCGGGGGCCCTGTTGTGCTGAGGATGACTCTGGCCACCCACACCCTGTTCGGTGGCCTCTCACACTGGACCTGAAGATGCTCAGGGATTACGTGGTGGCAGGAATAGCCCCGTTTGGGCACTTGCCCCAACACTAGTAACATCCAGCAACTATGCCTCCGTATTTAAAAAATATTAAAAATCACTATGAAATGTTTCTAAGAATTATTTAAAAATAATCAAAATATTAAGACATACCTGTTAATCATCTTTTTCACAGATGAAAACTGGTGACACAGATTTAGTGCAGTTATATAGCTTACATTGGGAATACTTAAATAAAATTGAAGTGCATCAGACTTAATACTGTTCATCACTGTTGAAACATAAATACCAACATTCTTCCTTTGTTCCACTAAAGATAGTTCTTTCAATAAATCTGCTGTTTCTTCTTGACAGGAACTGAAAAGAATTCGGATTCCTGCACCAATTAAGGTAGTGAGCAGGCTATCATAGCTCTTTGTTCTCCTAAACATCTTGGATGAGTCTCCTAAAAATTTGTTAGAAAAATACAAATATTAGTAACAAGTTAAGTTTAATCACTAATGCCATATATGTTGAAACCCCAAGATGTATATCCTATTGAAGAAACAAGTGCCGAGAAATCCTAAAAATCATGATTTAAAGTGCTTCTCACATACCTGAAATAAAAAGGGAGAACTCTAGAGTTCTATAGTATCTGAACAGTAAAAAACACAAGCTAAGAGATGGAAGAGGTTCCTGTCACTAATTCACTCCTTAGAGCCGATAAATAACTATTTATTTCCAGAATGCTAGTAGTATCATTAAGTAATGACTTAACTGACATAAAAATTATCTATGTATTTAATCCAAAAGTAAATATTTTACATACCCATTTTCATATCAACTCAATTCTTGCCTATTAACTTACTTCCCTACATTTTCTCCTTTTCCATTCATCCATTTTCAGACACCATGGTTTCCAGAGTTGTTCATAATACTTTCCTTTTTTCTTTTTTTGCTTTTCGGGTCACACCTGGTGGTGCTCAGGAATTACTCCTGGCAGTGCTCAGAGGACCATATGGGATGCCAGGGATCGAATTTGGGTTGGCCACATGCAAGGCAAACACCCTACCCGCTGTGCTATGGCTCTGGCCCCTCATAATAGTTTTCATGCATACAATGTTCCAGCCCCAATCCTAAGACGAGTGTGATATTCCACCAGTGTCCCAGGTTCCCTCCTTGACAGGCAGTTTTTTTTTTCAATTATTGTTTTTGGTTCATACCCAGCAATGCTGAGGGGTTACTCCTGGCTCTGCACTCAGGAATTATTTCTGGTGGTGCTCAGGGGACCTATGGAGTGCTGGGGATTGAACCTAGCGTCTGCTGCGTGCAAGGAAACAACATTCCTGCTCCACTATCACTCTGGCCCTTAAAAGGTAGTTTTAATTTGTCTACTTAATTTCTTTCCAATTTCTATCTACATCCTCTTTTGTCACTTCTCATTAAGCAAAAACACAAGAAAATAAGAGCCTATTCCTATAACTTTCACCATGTTGCTTTCCACCTTACAGCTTTACCCCAATATATTTTGTTATAAAGGATTTCCTGGTAAAGAAGAAATGACAGGATTGGGAAGAGACCTCAAGTGTCCTGAATTCATTTCCCAGCACTGGCAGAATGCTCCTGGTGGCTCCTAAGTTCAACACTGCCCGGTCCAAGCACTGAGCTGCCAGACCCATAACACCAGGTCAAGCATCACTGGGAATGGCATCAGCCTACATCCCACCTCAGGCCTAAAGCATGCCGGTGGCCTCTGTTCTTTTTTTTTTTAAGTGAGATGGGCAGGAGCAATCGTATAACAGGTAGGGCATCTTCCTTGCATGCACCCAACCTCTGTTTTATCCATAGCATCCCATATGGTTCCCACAAGTCCCACCAGGAGTGAGCTAGGAGTAAGCCCTGAGCACCAACTGGTTGTGGCCATATGAAAAAATACTTTATTTCACTAATCATCAGGGAAATGCAAATCAAAACAATGAAATACCATATCAGACCACAGACTGACACTCATCAAAAGAACAAAGACCAGTACTGGCACAGATGTGGGGCAAAGGAATTGTCATTCATTGCTCCTGGGAATTTTAACTGGTCCAGCCATTTTTGGAAGTCAATATAGTCACTGCTCAAAAAACTAGCAATTAAACTTCCATATAACCCAATACCACTCCTTGGAATATACCCCAAAGGTCCAAAAACACAATGCAGAAAGACACTACACTTCTATGTTCATTACAGCACTATTCACTATAGCCAAAATCTGGAAATATGCAATTTTTTGTAAGCTGGTTAGAACCAGAAGACATCATGTTGAGTGACGGAAGCCAGAAGAAAAGCAAACACAGGATGATGGCACATATCTGTGGTACATAGAAGACTGGATGAGGAAATGCATGTAGTAAAGGGGGATGTCTAGATCATCCTTGCCAGAAATACTCTGAGAGGACAGCGAAGGGAAGAAATGAAGGGCAGAAAAGAGAACAGGAAGTAATAGATGGGAACAGGCATTAGGACTTATTATACTGGTGACTTGCGTGAGTGTTAGAGGTCTACATCAAAAACACAGACTCAATAACTCCGAAAGCATGAGCTCTACGCTGCAAGCACTGCAACTCTGTAATGTTCCTGTCAAGTTGACAGATGGGATGGGGCGGGAAAGAACATGGGAACACTGGGGAAGGGAAGCTGACGCTGGTGGAACTGGTGTTGGAATGCCTAGAGCTCAGCTATCAGGAGCTTTGTCAATCACAATTATTTAAATATATAGATATTTTCTCCCCCTTCTTTATTTTTCTGGTTTTGGGGTATACCCAAGTGTGCTCAGGACTTACTTCTGGCTCTGTGCTCAGGGATCATGGCAGGGTAGGGGGACAATATGGGATGCCAGGGATCAAAGGCGCACCTGATGCCTAGCAGGTAAGCACCTTGTTTGCTGCACTCTCTCTCTGGCCCTGTTAAAAACCTTTATGCATACCAACCTGATTTTTCTCTGTCTTTTTCCACAATCACACATATTCTCTCAAACATGCTCTGAAGATGCTGGATCTGATCGATGAGTTTGTTCTTGTTGATACCACTAAACATTTCAGAATGAGACTTCCTTTCCACCACCATGCGGCTACTCACAATGTAATCACAACCATTAAGAGGACAAACCTCTACATGTAAGCCATGAATTGCTCTTAAGGAAGAAATAATTGCTGAGCCAGAAGAGATTTCACGGCTGTCCACAAAAATACACGTTTTTTGGCCTTCCTGTGGCAGAGAGGCATGTACGCCAATCAAATGTGCTTTTCGTTCTGATTTGGAACAAAATGCCACTGCGGTGCCAGAATCCTGAAAGAGTGCAAAGAGTAGCAATCCATGAAAGACTGTCATGCTAAAATAGGGAGCACATAAGCTTCTAATATCTGTTGACTTTCTCTACAGAAAACTTCTTCCTTCGACTTGATAAAGTGATTATAGATGAGACAGCACGCTACTACTTCACACCGAGTAGGATGGCTATATTTTTTAAAAGGTCAACTGGGTGGAGCAACAGCGTAGGGGGACAAGGTGCTTGCCTTGACTAACTGTCTCTATACTACAGCCTATTCCTCATTGTTTTTTTTTTAAATCTTTTTTATTAAACCACCGTGAGATATACAGTTACAAGTGCTCATGTTTGGGTTTCAGTCATACAGTATTCTAGCACCCATCCTTCCACTAGTGCCCATTTCCCTCCACCAACGTTCCATGATTTCCCCGCCCCCAGCCTGCGACTATGGCAGGCAATTTTCACACACTGTGGCTTGCAATACATACGCTTAGAGGTTATCACGTATATCCTTTTGCCTACTTTCAATGCTCAGTTCTACGCTGGTTTTATTTATTTATTTTTTAATTTTTAATTATATCACCATGAGACATACAATTACAAAGGTGTTCATAATTGGTTCTTGGTAATACAGTATTCCAGCACCCATTCCTCCAACAGTGCCCTATTTCCACCACCAATGTATCCCATCCCCTCTCGCCCACCCCCAGGCTGCCTCAACAGCAGGTAGCCCTGTTTCCTCTCTTTCTCTGTCTCTGCATCTCTCTCCCTCTTCTTTTACACATTGTGGCTAGCCCTGCAGATATTTAGAGTTTATCACTTAAGTCTCTTTGTGTATATTCAATGGTGAGTTTTAATCTGCCATTACCATTTCCCACACTTAGTAAAACACTGGTATCTATTTATATCCTATTAATGAATGCAGTCATTCTATATCTGTCCTTTTCCTTCTGACTAATTTCACTCAGCATGATAGTCTCCATGCCCATCCATTTGGAGGTAAATTTCATAATTTCATCTTTTCTGACAGCCGCATAGTATTCCATAGTGTAGATGAACCACAGTTTCTTTAGCCAGTCCTCTGTTCTTGGGCATTTAGGTTGTTTCCAGATTCTAGCTATAGTGAATAGCGCAGAGATGAATAAAGAAGTACAGATAGTGTTTCTGCTATGTGTTGTTTGGTCCCTCAGGTATATTCCCAGGAGTGCTATTTTTTTTTTTTTTTTTTTTTTTTTTTTTGCTTTTTGGGTCACACCCGGCAATGCTCAGGGGTTTCTCCTGGCTCTGCACTCAGGAATTACTCCTGGCAGTCGTCGAGGGGACCATATGGGATGCCGCGGATTGAACCCGGCCGGCATGGGCCGGCCGCATGCAAGGCAAACGCCCTACCCGCTGGGCTATCGCTCCGGCCCCCAGGAGTGCTATTGCTGGATCAAATGGGAGCTCAATATCTAGTTTTCGGAGGAATGCCCATATTGTTTTCCAAAAGGGCTGGACCAGTAGGCACTCCCATCAACAGTGGATCAGAGTCCCTTTTTCCCCCACATCCACACCAGCACCGGTTGTTCTTGCTCTTTTGGATGTGTGCCAGTCTCCGTGGTGTGAGATGGTACCTCATTGTTGTTTTGATTTGCATCTCCCTGATTATTAAAGACGAAGAACACTTTTTCATATGCCTTTTGGCCATTCGAATTTCTTCTTTTTTGGAAGCTTCTGTTCATTTCTTCTCCCCATTTTTTGATGGGGTTGGCTGTTTTTTTCTTGTGAAGGGCTATCAGTGCCTGATATATCCTGGATATTAACCCCTTGTCATATGGGTATTGGGTGAATATCCTTTCATACTCTGTGGATTGTCTTTGCATCTTGGTCACTGTTTCTTTTGCGGTGCAGAAACTTTTCAATTTTATATAATCCCATTTGTTTATCTTTGCTTCCATTTGCTTGGTCAGTGGTGTGTTGTCTTTAAAGATACTTTTAGTTTTGATGTCGTAGAGCGTTTCTCCTATGTTTTCTTCGATGTACCTCATAGATTCATGTCTGATGTTGAGATCTATAATCCATTTTGATCTGACTTTTGTGCATGGCGTTAGAAGGAGGTCTAAGTTCTTTTTTACACGTAGCAATGCGGTCCCTATAAAGATACCCATGATGTTCTTCAAAGAAATTAAACAAACACTCCTGAAATTTGTATGGAATAATAATCCCCCACGAATAGCTAAAGCAATCCTTGGGAAAAAGAAGATGGGAGGTATCACTTTCCCCAACCTCAAGCTCTACTACAGAACAGTTGTAATTAAGACAGTGTGGAATTGGTATAGAGACAGACCCATAGACCTATGGAATAGAACTGAATATCCTGAAACACACTCTCAAATATACAACCACTTAATCTTCGATAAAGGAGCAAAAAAATATTAAGTGGAGCAAAGAAAGCCTCTTCCTCATTGTTTTTAAATTAGCAAGTTTCTTTACAGTGTTAATATATTAAAATGACTATTAACACACTAGAAAGCTTAAATATGTGAGCCGAGGAGATAGCAGAGCAGGTAAAGGTACCTGGCCTAGCATGCAGCTGACTCAATTTGAATCCCCAGTACCACAGACGGTCCTCCATTCATTGCCAAGGGTCACTCCTAAGTATAGAGTGAGGAATATCTGAGTATCACCAGATGTGGTCCAATCTTCACCAAGCCCACCTCCAATTAAAATCTAAGCATCCTATAAATATCCTAATAATTAAGCATGCTCTTTTTCTTTTCAATATTTCATCAGTTTCCTAGTTATCTAAACCAAAGCACAACAAAAATTACCTTCTGAAGGTTTTGAGCCATACCTTAAGGTGAACTGGAGATTTTCCAGTATCTTTCTCTGAAGCAGCAGTAGCAAATGATGGTGAGGGAGATTCTATTTTATTATGGTTCTGCAGCTTGACATTTAAGACATCGGAAACTGTATTCTTTATATTAAATGGTGTCTGTTGTCTCTGCTTTGGAGATTGATCAGCAACTGGAACAGAATGTTTCGTGGGCTGCTGAGAAGACCCAGAAAGTGATACATTTAAGCAACCGTTCTGCTGTGCACTCTTGTTAACAGCACCTGGACTAATCGCGCTGTGAGATTTTCTCTCATCATTTACATTACTTTCCTCCTCACTTGAATCATCTGGTAAAATAACTCTGGATAATTTCTTTTTTAGTGCATGTATAATTTTGTCTCATCTTCAGTTGTTTTAGCTTTACTGCACCCGGGTATTATATGTTTTATTTCCATTTGTAAAATAATCTTCAGTTATGTTAAAATCAACACACACTTCTTCTTCACTTGACTGGGTTTTACAAGACTCTTCTTCATCAACACAAAAACTATCTTCTAAATAAGTTTCATCTTGCTCAGGAATCTACAATATAATTATAAAAATAAAATGCTATGTAAATAAAAACAATACAATTATAAAATCATAAATAAAAAATACTATATTTTCCCATAAAATCAGCATGTAGTTAACATTCCTTTAACTACATGAGATCCTTTACCCAATAATTTCATTAATTCAGCCACATTGTTCAACTAATATATATTTAGTACACCATTCTACAGAAAATGGAGACATGGGGGGGTATAATGATTGATGTATCCTCTAGAAATATGCTGGAAAAATAAAAGCAATTAGCACACATAAATGCTAAGTAATGAAAACAATGGAAAAGATACAAAGTGAACATGGCCACCTATAAAGAACTAATAGGAAAATTGATATCATAAGCAAAAAAAAAAAATCAGCCATAATTTCTTGAATGCAATTATGAAAAAAAGTTTTCAAGAAATATAGGATACTATTATACAAGACCAAATTTAAACTGAAAGTCTGGGGCCGGAGCGATAGCCCAGCGGGTAGGGCGTTTGCCTTGCACGCGGTCAGCCCATGCCTGCAGGGTTCGATCCCCGGGCATCCCATATGGTCCCCCAAGCACCGCCAGGAGTAATTCCTGAGTGCAGAGCCAGGAGAAACCCCTGAGCATTGCCGGGTGTGATCCAAAAAGCAATAAATAAATAAATAAATAAATAAACAGATAAATAAATAGGTACATAGATAGATAGATAAAAAAATAAATGAAAAAATAAACTGAAAGGGGTTTTTTGAGAATTTCTTTATCCACACTCATTTTAGCAGAAATTATTCCAAATAGCTTTAAGAATTAAGAGCTTTAAATATAGAAGAAGAGCTGGAGCAACAGTACGCTGGGTAAGGTGTTTTCCTTGCACATGACTGACCGGGTTCAATATCTAGCATTCCATATGGTCCCTGAGCACTTCCAGGAGTAATTCCTGAGTGCAGAACCAGAAGTAACCCCTGAGCATTGCTGGGTGTGACCCAAAAACCAGAAACTAAAAAACAGAAACCCCCCAAATTTTGATTAACAGAAACATTTTAACATCATCATTTAGAAATTCTCCACTATATTGTTATAGTTCATACCTGTGAGAAAATGTTTCTGCTGTCACGTTTTATATGAACCATTTTGTACTGATTGTTCATAAGTGGACTGTGCACAGATTTCATGTAAATAGCTCTCATTTCAGAATCTGTACGAAGAGAGTAAAAGTTTCAAGTAGAAAAATTACCTAAATGAAAAATAATGTATTTTTCCTTTGATCAAAGCTATAATTCTTATGATTCAAACCATATGGAACTGTCACAGAAAATATATTTACTATACCTCTACTGATGGGATGAACCCAGAGCCTTCCAAGCTACCCATAGTGTATTCGATATGCCAAAAACAGTAACAATAATGGACCTCATTCCCAACGAATGGAGACGTTACTGGCGCCTGCTTGAGCAAATCAATGAACAACGGGAAGACAAGTAACAAGTGACACCTCTACTGAAACGTCTGTTGAAAAATGCAATCTGGGGGCCAGAGCAATAGTAAAGTGGGGAGGGCATCTGCCTTGCACAAGGCCGACCGGGTTCGATTCCCACATCTCATATGGTCCCCCAGGACTATCAGGAATAATTCCTGAGTGCAGGGAGTTATCCCTGACACGTGTAATCCAAACAGAAAAAAAAAAAAAAGCAATCAGGAGGCGTGCCTCTGAAATCAGACTATTTGGTTGGGCGGTCAGTTTCAAGTCTGCTTTAACCACCTCTCTCCTGCAAAAATGACTAGGATAGTGCCCCTTCATAAAAAGAGTAAGTACACACAAAGATCTTACAACTATAACATTCTTAGAATAAAACACAAACCCAGACAAAACAAACATGTTTAAAACATCAAAAGACACAGCTAATGCATGAACGATTCCCAATTTTCAAGCAAGCAAAATATGGGAGATAAAGTTTTTAGTCATAGCCATCACTTTAAATAAATCGTGTAGAAGCTAAAGACATAGTACAGTCAGTCTATAAGGTACTTTTGCCTCAAAAAAGGCACCACAAAGCCAGAAGAAGCCCTGAACACTGCCGGGTGTGGCCCAAAATCAAAACAATAAAAACGTAGTACTGGGCTTGAGCCCAAGATTTAGCTGATGCTGTAGACATATAAAAGCTGTGGAAAAGTTGGGGTGATAAAGTGCAAGACCTAAAATCAGAAGATCTGAGATCAAGGATCACTCCTGACAGTATTTAGGAGACATGTTTTTTTTTGTTTTTTTTTTGCTTTTTGGGTCACACCCGGCGATGCTCAGAGGTTTCTCCTGGCTTTGCACTCAGGAATTATTCCTGGCGGTGCTCGGGGACCATATGGAATGCCGGGATCGAACCCGTGCCAGCACAGGCTGGCTGCGTGCAAGGCAAACGCCCTACCCGCTGGGCTATCACTCCGGCCCCTAGGAGACACGTTGTATCAGGATTTAAACCAAAGCTGGATCAAACCAAGTGCATGCAAGTTAACTGCCTTATCCCATCTGTACTATGTCTCTAAACAACATTTCAAGACTTTTATACTGCTTCTTATATTTGCAGTCTCCAAACAGCGTGTACTTTCAACCAGGAAAAGTCACTTCTGATAATAAACATCAAAGGCATCATACTAAAAACGCAAATTTGTAAATCAGTATCAAACAACGTAGTACTTAGAACTCCCCCTTTCTATCCCCCTCCTCCAAACTAGATATATCAAAGCCAGAAAGCTACATCACTGGCCTCAAAACCTTGTCTTTAAAAGTAAAGTCTTCTAGGCCAGAGCACAAGTATAGCCGATAGCATGCTTGACTTGCACAGGGCTGATGCAGGAGTGATCCCTGAGCACCACCAGGAGTGACCCTGAGCACAGAGTTAGGAGTAAACCCTGAACACAGTCATATGTGTCCTCTTCACCCCCCACTACATACAAAAAAGTGCAAAGCTTTCTGTTTTTAAATCACAGATTTTGAAACCCTACTGCTTTAAGTCATATCACGGTACAGGAAAACAGAACAAATCAGAATGCTGAGGAATGACCAAAACCGCACATGTATACAGATCATTTGAATCATCTACTCTAAATGCCTATAAAGATTATTTATAATCTTTATAGAGATTATTCAAGCATTATTTAGAAAAACTACTTTAGGGGCCAGAGCGATAGCCCAGCGGGTAGGGCGTTTGCCTTTCTCGCGGCCGGCCCATGCCGGCCGGGTTCGATCCCCGGCATCCCATATGGTCCACCTGAGCACCACCAGTAGTAATTACTGAGTGCATAGCCAGGAGTAACCCCTGAGCATTGCCGGGTATGACCCAAAAAGCAAAAAAAAAAAAAAAAAAAAAAAAAGAAAGAAAAAGAAAAACTACTTTAAATAGGAGATCTCCCTTACCAGGAAAATATAACAAAGAGCTAAATAAATAAATTGAACAGGATGTACATTGCTAAATTCATTTCCCAGTGTTTGATCAAACATCACCTTCTCAATGATGCCTAACTCCGATTACCTTACTCAAATTTACAGCTTTGTTCGTTATGAACTTTTCCAATACCTGTCATTCCTAATCCTTATATTACTTATGTTTTTGCCTTAAATATATGAAATAATATAGCTATTATGTGTATTGTATCTATCCTTCTATCTGGATGAAAGTTTCATAAGGACAGAGAATTTTGCCCACTTTTTCACTGATACAGTTTTCTCCTTTGTTTTGAGCCACATCTGGCAGTGCTTGGGGTTTGCTCCTGGCTCTGTGCTCAGGGGTCATTGGTGCTAGTACTTGCGGGACCTATTTTCTATGAAGCATCAAAACTGAGTCAGTGGCTTCTAAAGCAAAGTCCTTACCCACTGTACTATCCCCCCTGACCCCAGGTTTCTAAATATCTTTATAAAGTAACAGATATACAGCGGGTACTGAAATCTTGTTAAATAAACATCTGACACTACATAAACTAAGGTCATATATAAATTATATATATAGCATCATATATAAACTATATAAACTCAGGTCGTATCTGCTAAAGCTTATGAACAACCAGGTCTAAAACAAGCAAATATTATAGAATATAAATGAAAATCACCAAATACTTTAAACATTCAAATATAATTCACCTTAAAGTCAAGTTTATTTAAATGATCCCAAACTATAACATTTAATTTAAAATGCTTATCTGTAAATATGGGTGCATTTACAATTCTGTACTGCTATTCTGAAATTTTTTGTTTCAAGTAACAACAGCAGCATGAATAATTCCTTATTTCCAAATGGAAGTATCAAGGAAAAATATTATTTGACAATAGGACAAGCTCTAAATGGGCTAGAGCACAGGCTTGCACGCAGAAGGCCTGGGTTTAACTTCCAGCACTGCTTGATAGCTGCTAGTTTTTAGTCAGGAGTTGCCCTTGAGAAATACCAGGTATGCTCCACCCCCAAAATATAACTAACTTTGCATTCCACAATCCAGAGACTGCAATCCAGAGAGTCAATCCACAATTCAGAGATTGCATCAATTAATGCCTCTTGCTCTTCCATAATTTCAACAATCATGGGACTTGTCAATCTCCTTGAAACTATTACATTAGCGGATTTTTTTTTAAAAAGTCACTATTTCTATGGCATTTTTTGAATATATATGAAAATTAGCATTTTTTTTATTTCTTGATTTTTGATCACACCCAGCTATACTCAAGAAAACTTACTCCCGGCTCTGTGCTTTGAAATCACTCCTATGAGACACCAAGGCCTGAAGCCGGTGGCCTGCATGCAAGGCAAGAGTTCTACACACATTGGGGCCTGAGCGATAGCCCAGCGGGTAGGGCGTTTGCCTTGCAGCGGCGGTCTCTACCGGCCTGGGTTCGATCCCCGGCATCCCATATGGTCCCCCGAGCACCGCCAGGAGTGATTCCCTGAGTGCAGAGCCAGGAGAAACGTCTGAGCATTGCCGAGTGTGACCCAAAAAACCAAAAAAAATAAAAAAGTTCTACACACAGTACTATCTCCCTAGCCCAAGCATGTCTAGTCAGAGTTCTTCGAAAACTGACTGCAACAGTGAAATAACAGAATTAAAGTCGCTGAAAGGTAAAACAAGTATCCTATAACTTACCATTTATAGCCTGTGAAAGTTGAGTCTGATCATTGACAAAGTCAAGTAAGGAGGAATCGGCTTCATCTTCTGACTCATCATTTTCATCAGATGAAACACTTTCCGCATCTTCTTGGGAAAGTTCTGCTTCATCATCTAAAAAGTTCCTGGCTACAAGCTAATAATAAAATTTTTAAAACAGGAAAGAAAACCTTTAAGAAAATTGTAAAAGTTCTGTAAATGGGCTTTTTGCAAATGCCATCGCAATAAAAGATATTGAAAATAAAATGAAATAATGAAAATTTTAAAATATCAAAAGAATTGGGCCAGAGAGATAGCCCAGTGGGTAGGGCATTTGCCTTGCACGCGGCTGGCCCATGCCAGCCAGGGTTCGAACCCTGACATCCCATATAGTCCCCCGAGCACCGCCAGGAGTGATTCCTGAGTGCAGAGTCAGGAGAAACCCCTGAGCATTGCCGGGTGTGACCCAAAAAAAAGCAAAAAAAAAAAAAAAAAAAATCAAAAGAATTGTTAGAGTAGCATACCTACATTTTCTTACAATCATGATAGTTCAAAGTTTAAGTAAATAAAGTAGAGGTCAGTATATAAAGTGGCCGAAAATTTCTTAATAAGCATAAAGTCTCTTGAGTTCTGTGGTTAATTATTTTTTTTCCTATTCAGCCATTTCATTTAGAAGGAGGATATAAGTAAATCATCCCTCTCCAGATTACGGCAATTTTGCTTTATCATATAAGCACAGCCATTAAAATCTATTCTTAGGAGAAATTAAGTCAAATGGGAAGTGGCTAATTGTGCTAAGTAAAATATTGCAACAAAAAAAAGGAGTAATAAAGAAAAAGATGCAAGAAATTCTTTTCAAAAAAATCTGAATATTCTATAAAGATAAGAAAAATGTACTGAGGCTAATAAAAATAAAAGGCTTTTACATAGTGAATGAAATATGAGCTAAAATCAAACACCTTATTGAATGAGAAAATATTCACATATACATCTGACAAAGTGCTAATATTCAAGATATAAAAAACACTCATGAAACAAAAACAGAAAGAACGCCTCTAGTAACAGAGAAAAAAATAAAGACACTTCCTCCGAGGACATAAAGATATAAAGGTCAACTGGCATATGAAAAAAAAGTGCTCATAATAACTGATGATCAGGGGCCGGAGCGATAGCTCAGTGGGTAGGGCTTTTGCCTTGCATGCGGCCGGCCCATTCCGGCCCGGGTTCGATCCCCCGGCATCCCATATGGTCCCCAAGCCCCACCAGGAGTAATTCCTGAGTGCAGAGCCAGAAGTAACCCCTGAGCATTGCCGGGTGTGACCCAAAAAAGCAAAAAAAAAAAAAAAAAAAAAAACTGATGATCAGGAAACCATAAATCAAAATATTAACAACATATCACTTCACACTGACAAAAATCATCTATATCAGCAAGTCTTGTGGGTCATAATAGGTGAACAGGCTAAGTGCGTGCAAAGTAGGCTTCATATGTGGGTGTATGTTTCATATGTACTCCACCAAGCACACACAGGAGTGACCCCCAAGCACAGACCTGGGATAGCCCCCAGAACTTGTGGCCATGAAACAAAATATCAAAATGAATGCTAATTGAGATGCTGTGCAAAATTAACCCTCACTGTTGGTGGGAGTTTCACCTTGTTCAGTCTTATGTAAACTCATTAAAAATTAATAATCAGATGAATCAATGATTAAACTCCTTGGAATATAACCCAAGAATATAAAAACATCAAATTAAAAAACCTTTTTACTTTTTGTTTCTAACATTGCTCAGTTTACCTTAATATTACCTAAGTTCTATTTTAGTTGAGTTGTCTCGAAACTTATAGAGCCATTAGTCAAAGTGTTCTTGCTTTTCAGTTTCATAGAGATATATGAAGCCAGTCACGTACATTATCTAACTTTCAACTCTTGTCAAAACCGTCAGAGAGAGCACCAAACTGAAAACTCTTTTTTTTTTTTTTTTTTTTTTTTGGGTCACACCCGGCAATGCTCAGGAATTACTCCTGGCGGTGCTCGGGGGACCATATGGGATGCCGGGATCGAATCCAGGCCGGTACAGGCCGGGCCGCGTGCAAGGCAAACGCCCTACCCGCTGGGCTATCGCTCTGGCCCCCAAACTGAAAACTCTTAAAAAAAAAACCTAACTCCTGTGTTTACTGCTGTATTAGCTATAGTAGCCATGACCTGGAAACAAGTCAATTGCCCAATGCCAGAGCAGTGGATAAATTGTGTGCCAAAGAGACAGTACAGTGAGTAAGGCATTTGTCTTGCATGCAATTGACTGGTGTCAAGCCCTGACATCCCATATGGTCCCCCTGATCTCCTCCAGGAGTGATCCCCGAGTGAAGAGTCAGCAATAAGCTCTAAGAAGAACCAGATGTGGCCCAAAAATTAAAACAAAACCATGAAAAACATGAGATGTATATCTACAATGGGACACTTCCACTGAAGATGAAATTTTGTCTTTTACTACAGCTCGATGATGAGCTAAAGGTTCTAGTAAGTGAAATAAGTCAGGGACTAGGACAAATGCTAAATGATCTCACTTGTATGTGATATGCAACAAAACAAAGCAAGGGAACAAGCAGCATTGAAAAACTGAGGTGTGAGTGGGATATGTGAAAGGAAAAGCCGGAGTGGAAGTGACACAAGGCAGTGGTGGAGGGTTGTTGGCACTTTGATGGCAGATGTAGTACAATAGTAACTTTGGCAACAAAAGCATAGTAAATAGTAGCTGCTGAAACCATGTTACTTAATAATAAAATGTTTATTATTTCATTTGAGGGGGTTGGGGTGGGCCACACCTGGTGGTGTTCAAGGTTTACTCAGGCCTCTCTCTGACTCTGCTCAGGATCAATAGTGACAGTGTTCAGGAGACTCAACAGTGCAGGGGTTGATCTAAGAGCAGCCATGTACGAGATACGCGCCTAATCCCCTCTACTATCTCTTCAGCTCTAAAAAAATGTTTTTTAAGAAAAGTATTGTCATAAAAAGCCAGTATTCTTTATGAATACTTCATTTAATTATTAAGAATTAAATGAAGATATGGAATGTGAAACAGTATAAGACATTCAAAATGGAAAGAGTACTCACAAAAAAGTTAAATCTCATTCAAAGAAAATCACGAAACAAAATAAAAAGAAATTTCATCATTATACAGTCATTTCATGCAAAAACTAAAAACAAAAACAACCCTCCCCCAAAACCCAATCCTTCCAATGACCTCAGACTCCCAAAAAAAAACCCTACCCCAAAATACTGTCATGCTAACATATCAATCACAATTATTCACAGAAAACAACCCACTAAGCAATGAATTAGATGGAACAACATAGGCTGCAATATTAAAACTCATAGACCACACTGGTTTTGCATGATTAGCAATTCCAGATTGCTTCATCAGGTAATATGAGCTAAATGTTGAAAGATAAGGAATGTAAACGCAAACTCCATTAACTCATTTCATCATCATCTAATTATAAAGACTGGAAGATTCCTGAACCTAAAAAATCATATAAAAGTTGACTTAATCCATTTGTGTTCCAATAAATGATTTTAGGATTTTGTCTCCAATTATGAGAGCTATATAAAAGCACTGTAAGGTCATGATCACCATTTATAACATAGAAAAAACTCAGATATGTATTTATTTAGATTAACTCTTACTCAACACAATGTTTTTTTAGTTCTGTACGCACAATCTAGAGACTGAATAAAATATCAAACAAAAGTGAACTGGTACAGCGGGATAGTGGGGAAAATAAACCCACGTACAAACTGGTAGATAAAATTTTACCTTAACAAATAAAAAGAGACTGTCAATCTATAAAAAAGCAAGGATTCTTGAGATATTAATTCCAGTAAAAAAAAAAAAAAGAATTTTCTTATCTTGGTTATGTTTTCTATGAAAATGCTACCAGAATATATATTTCTATACAGAATTGAATTTTCAGAGAAAACTGAAAGCGATCGTGTTCAGTGAAAGTCAGAGAGAAGAGGACAAATATCAGATAATCTCACTTTCCTGTGGCATACAGAGATATAAAACTAGGGACAGACAAAACTGAATTGTGGCAAAGCCTTTGCTATGGGTTACAAAAAGATTGCCAAAAGTGTGGTGGGAGTGGGGGGGAGAAAGTGGGGGTGGGTGGCAGGGGGGAGGCAAGAAGAGGTGGGCTCCAAATCACAAAGACATTGGTGGAGGGTTTTGGGTACCTGAGTGGTGCCATGTTATGGTAACTGCTATGGTACATCAAAACCAGGCTAACATGGTAAATTACTGTCTAATCAAAGATAAAAACTAAAATAAATAAAATCTAATGTTCTTCCTGAATAAAAATATATTTTATATATATTTAAAAATAGGAAATTAAACGATTTACCTTTAGATGTCTCTGTCTCTTTTTACTTTGATGAGTCTTTTGGCAATGCTGTTACAATCCTTAATGACTTCTACTTCTGGCTGTCCTTCATGACAATTTTCACTCTCATCACTAGACGATAATTCTAACTATAAATAATTCAATAAGATTCTTGCATTAGGGCTAGAGAGATAAAACAGCAGGAAGGGCACTTGTCTTGCATGCAGTTGACTCTGGCTCAATCCCTGGCACCCCATATGGTCTTTAAGATGTATATATATTTGGGGGGGGTTGGGGACATACCTGTCAATAATCAGGGGTTACTCCTGGTTCTGCATTCAGGAATTGCACATGGCGGTTCTCATGGGACCATATGGGATGCCAGGGATCAACCTAGGTTGGCCACGTGCAAGGTAAACACCCTACCCACTGTAATAATCACTCTGGTCCCAATTTGAAGTGATCAGGGGCATTATGAATACAATTTACTTCTTGTTGGATGACTAGGCCTAGCTAGCTTGGGAGCTTCGCTGTTTATACCATTTACAGTTTAAGCTATTTACATAGGGTATTATTTTTCTTTTTGGGTCACACCCAGTAATGCTCAGGGGTTACTCCTGGCAGTGCTTAGGGAACATATGGGATATGGGGCATGAACCTGAGTCTGCCAAGTGCAAGGCAAACACCCTACCACTGGACTATTGTTCCACACCCTACCTGCTGGACTATCACTCTGGCCCCTATTTACATGTTCTTAAGCCAGGGTTCATACTAATGAGATCTCTCTTCTTTGTAAACACTGATGGAGGGTTTGGTAGTTACAAGAGTCATTTTGACTCTGAATCAGTAATTTCTGAAATATTACTTTAATCTCTACTATGATTTCAATGTTATCTAGATTGGGCCCACTGGTCCCAGTGTGGGACAGTTAGAATTTACCAGGAGACTATCACCCTGGCTATGTTGAGACTATCATTTTAGGTTGAAGGAAGGATCATGCTAGTTTGCCTCAAGCAGACAAGCATGACCCTTTCAGTAAACAGAAGACAAGACACTCAGAATCACCTTGGTGCAGAACAGAAAATAGATGGACCTTGTGGGTATCATCTAGATTGCATTATATCCATGAAATTATGATGTGTCTCTCCCCATGAATATACATCCATAGAGATGTATTTCTTATAGCAGCTCTCTCTCTCTCTCTCTCCAGTGTTGTGAGATAAGATAGTCTCTGGGAAAGGGACTAATCCCTGGAATAGCCATTTGTTTAGACCTGAAACAAGTGTGGTATCACCCTAGGTTGGTACCACCTGACTTCTACACATAAAATCTGATTCATTGACCTTTGTTGATACGACCCTCCCTGAAGATAGGATTACTTTTGGATATATAAGGGAACTGACTTGAGGTACTGGGATCCACTTTTGGCGGATCGAGACTTGGGCCGGAAATGCATGGTCTAAGTGCTGACTAAGAGCTAGAGGTCTGAGGAATCCGATTACTTGGATCATAGTGGCAGAGCTTGATATATTACTGAATTAGTAAAAGTTTTTTTGGAATCGCACTGGACTCGTGAGTTTTTATCCATTCCCTGCTGACCTCAGAGGTAGAAGGGAACTCATTTCCTGATATCTCTGGGGAGCCCAGAGGCTCCCGACAACTTCTGATGTCAGAGTTGAGTTAAGTAACTAGCAAAATTTTCAAGTTTTGTGATATGCAAAACTTGAAATCAATTCAATAACCTTGAATTGTTCCTTTCACTTCTTTAAAATCTACTTAGAGACTGTGGAAATAGCTCTAAGGAAGTATATTCCTGCTTTGCAAGTCCCTACATTCCATGCCTAAAACTGCACAGCGTCTGAGCACACCCAGCTGTGTTCTTGGCTTACTCCTAGCTCTGCACTCAGGGCCATTCCTGGTGGGGCTCAGGAGACCATAGGGGATGCCTGAGATTAAACTTGGGTCAGCTGTGTGCAAAGCGTGAGAGCCCAACCTGCTGTATATCTGCAGCTCCAATATTTAAATTGTTAATAAGGATTTAATTTAAAGAAGCTTGGAAACTTGCCAAAATTTAATAAGTATTTAAATACTGTTTTAAAAAGCTTGCTAGGGCCGGAGCGATAGCCCAGCGGGTAGGGCGTTTGCCTTGCGCGGCGGCCTATGCCGGCCCGGGTTCGATCCCCGGCATCCCATATGGTCCCCTGAGCACCGCCAGGAGTAATTCCTGAGTGCAGAGCCAGGACTAACCCCTGAGCATCGCCAGGTGTGACCCAAAAACGCAAAAAAAAAAATAAATAAATAAAAAAAAAATACAATAAAAAGCTTGCTAGAACTCCTAAGCTTAAGGGCTTATTTCATTTTCTTCTCACTTAAAAAATCATATTGAAATTGTATTTTCACTTTTCTTAGGATTGGGGGTTTTTTGGGGGGAGGGAGATGAGGAGGGGCGTGGAGGACCTACACCTGGCAGTGCTCAGGGCTTACACTTGGCCCTGCACTCAGTAAGAGTCAATCCTGAGGGATCACATGTGAATACTAGGGACCAATCTAGGATCAGCTGCATGCGAAGCAAGGACCTTATATGGATGAGCAGCATGCAAGGCACATACCTTATTCGCTGTACTATCTTTCTGGTCCCTATTTTGTGCTTAGCTCTCTTATATTAAAGGTGACTTGAGACAAATTCAGAACAGTCCTTTTTAAAATGATTTTAAAGGGGCCGGAGCGATAGCCCAGCGGGTAGGGTGTTTGCCTTTGCACACGGCCGGCCTGTGCCGGCCAGGGTTCGATCCCCGGCATCCCATATGGTCCCCCCGAGCTCCGCCAGGAGTAATTCCTGAGTGCAGAGCCAGGAGAAACCCCTGAGCATCGCCGGTGTGACCCAAAAAAGCAAAAAAAAAAAAAAAAAAAAAATTAAAATGATTTTAAAATTTTCTGGATTAGATCCATCAATGCTCAGATCTTACTCCTGCCATGAGCTCAGGGATCACTTCTGGTTCACTGAGACCCACCAGGAGTGATTACAGAGGCAGGAGTAAGCCCTGAGCATAGCTGGGTGTGCCCCGTCGCCAAAAATAATCCTGCACACTACAAACAAGTGTATACAACACCCCACCCACTGTAACCACAAAAAAAAAGTAAAGGAATATTGGAAATAAAAAAATATTGTACCATATTTCTGTTAATCAGGTATTCATAAGATTAAACATACCCACTTTCATGTACACACACATTTACTTATACATGAAAAGAATTTAAATTTTTATATATTATATATTTTCTACTTACTTTCTTTGGAGGAATCCTACGCTTTTTAACCTTATGAAGTGGAGAATCAAAGTCACTACTTTTCGAATCCTACATTAAAAAGATAAAAAAAAGATAAAAAGATAAAAAAACAATAAATAAAAAGGATAAATAATACTTTCAGGGGAAAAAGATTCTACAATCCCATTACTGTGATTATGGACTCACCTCAGGGGAGTCAAGGGCATTTCCTTTTGGTTTTTTTTCTCCTTCGGAAAATCACATCATTTTCACTTTCATTACTTGTTAACTGTTCATCTATAATTTAAATTTTAAATTAATAAAAGTAGTCAATAGATTTGTTTATCCACAAAATTTCTACACAAACTTTTTTTTTTTGGGGGGATCACACCAGCGATGCTCAGGGGTTACTCCCTGGCTCTGCACTCAGGAACCACTCATGGCGGTGCTCGGGGAACCATATGGGATGCCGGGAATCGAACCCGGGCTGGCACAGGCTGGCTGTGTGCAAGGCAAACGCCCTACCAACAGGACTATCGCTCCGGCCCCACAAAACGTATTTTATGATGAAAATAGAAAAATTACCTCTGCCAATATCAACATTTATTCAAAATGAAAAAAAGAAGTGTGGTCCAAAGTCAGTGCAGGAAGAGACAAACATGAAACAGAATCATAGAGGAAAAGAGACTAAAACGTATGCCAATAAATTGACATTTGACTAAGGCTCAATTTTACATATTAACTCAAGAGGCTAGGAAAAAACAAATGTAATTTCGTCAGTCAGTGCTTCCAGAATTCATCTACTAGTCTGCCTTCGTCTACAGAACACCTACTAGTCTGCCTTCCATTTTGTCTTATGCTTTTTATAGATGCAGGAATTATACCATGAAAAGGAAGACTAAAAGACAAGATACAAAAAATTTTAGTATATATACACGAGCATAAGACAATTTACCAAGATATTATAACTAGAACACATTCAGCAATGAAAAAAGTACTAAGTCCTAGAGATGTAGCTCAACAAGTAGGTGTTAGCATGCATGTGGGGAGCCCTAGATTCAACTCTCAAACAAGCAAAAAAACAAAAAACCTTACACTTTAGTCAGGGATGTAGCTAGCAGTAAGGGCTCTTGCATGTGTAAAGTAATAGATTCTATAGGAAATACGGCACTTGTCTGAATACAGTTGATTCAACCTTGTTTAGACTCCTTATATATATGGTCCCTAAGCACTACCAGGGGTTGCTTTGCATACAAAGAGCACCACCAAGAATTTATAAAGTATAAATGTATGGATATATGTGAAGTAAAAATGTGATACTTCAGGGGCCGGAGCGATAGCACAGTGGGTAGGGTGTTTGTCTTGCACACTGCAGACCCAGGTTCGACCCCAACAAATCCCATATGGTCCGCTAGCACCACCAAGAGTAATTCCTGAGCAAAGAGTCAGGAAGTAACCCCTGAGCGCCGCCAGGTGTGACCAAAAAAAGCAAAAAACAAACAAAAAAAAATGTGATACTTCAGAATCTAATTTATAAAAAATATTGTACACTCGTAGGTAACGGAGGGAACAGCACCAGGCCCAGACAAAGTCAGACCTGAACACCTGAAGAATCTGCCGTTGGTACTCATCAATACACTAGCTCGGCTCTTCACACGCTACCTGTCCGAATGCAAGGTGCCCTCCATATGGAAAACCAGCAGGACAGTTCTACTGTTCAAGGAGGGAGACATTCACGACATTGGCAACTATCGCCCCATCTTCCTGTTGTCCGTCATCTACAAGCTGTTCACTCGAGTCATCCTGAACAGGATTAGCAGAACACTAGATGAAGGACAACCATACGAGCAAGCAGGCTTCCCGAAAGGATTCAGCACAATCGATCATATCCACAGGGTAACCAAGCTCATTGAGGTTTGTAGGGAGTTCAAGACGCCGCTCTGTCTCACGTTCATTGATTTAAAGAAAGCCGATAATTCTGTGGAGACTGAAGCAGTTATCAAAGCCCTAGCCAAATAGGGCGTTCAAACCCAATACATGAAGATCCTTCGTGAGCTGTATTACAAATTCACCACCAGGATCTCACCATTCTACAAAGAAGTGATCATTGATGTCAAAAGAGGGGTTCGGCAGGGTGATACCATTTCACCAAAATTCTCCAGCGCCACCCTCGAGAACATCATGTGACAATTAAAACGGGAAGGAATGGGAGTGAAGATAGACAGTCGGCAACTACACCACCTCTGTTTCACTGATGACATCGTTCTAATAACACCAAACATTAGCCAAGCGGCACAAATGCTGGCTGACTTTGACCAAGAATGTGGAAAGATAGGTCTACAGCTGAATCTCAACAAAATTATGTTCATGAAGAATGAACTAGTTCCAGAGGCCCCATTCACTCTCAATGGAACAAACATCTCTCTGAATGCAGCAGTTATGTGTACCTAGGTAGAGAAATCAACATGATGAACGACCTAAAACCTGAACTACGCAGGAGGAAGAGAGTGGTATGGAATGCCTTCAAAGCCATCGAAGAAATAGCCAAAAAGACAAAGAACCTCCCGCTCCAGGCACATCTCTTTGACTCCACCTTCTCCCTGCATTAACATACGCCTCAGAGACCTGGGCCCTACAAAAGCAGGATGAGAATGCCATTCGGGTCTCCCAAAGAGGAATCGAAAGAGCTATGCTTGTAATATCACGCCTCACTCAAGTGAAAGAAGAAATCCGGTCCTCCGTCGCTGTTCCAGAGTCAGGGATGTTGTCTCATTTGCCAAGGCATGGAAAATCAGATGAGCTGGACATGTAATGTGATTTGGAGACGACCGCTGGACTAGAGCCGTTACCAATTGGATCCCATGGGATGTCAAAAGATCACATGGCCGCCCACCTACAAGATGGTCAGACTTCTTCGTCAAGACCCTGAACGAACGATTTGAGGCTCTTTGTATTCCTGAAGCAACCAGATGCCATTGGGCTACACTGGCACGTGATAGGGTCAAATGGAAATGTTACTGGCGCCCGCCGAGCAAATCGATGAATTACAGGATGGCAAGTGATCAAGTGACCAAGTGACTGTGGACTCATTCCTGCTCTTTCATACATCGCACTCTGAGAGAAAACCAGATGCCATACTGTAAGGATATAAGAAACAATTCTATGGAAAAGCCCATGTAGCTAAATGAATTCAAGGTTTCGTGGCAACTGTAATATGATCCTCCAAATTCACCTGCGTCTTCAGATAATTCCAACTAACCAGCCTTGGCTAACTGCACAAAATATTCTATGCCACAACCAGTCAGCTAAGCCACTTATGAATTCCTGCTCAAAAAATAAAATCACAAAATAATATTATATGATTATTATTTAAGTCATTAATTGTTATTCTTCCTTAAATACAAAATACAGATTTTAGTGACTGGAAATAGGAAATTAACATAACAAAAACTTAAACTGTATGGATTAAAAACTAAGCACAAACTGATTGAACTTTTGAGAAAGCTAATAAAAAATATGCGCCCTTAAAGAAATTGTCTGAAGAGGGGTTGAGGTGCTCTCCTTCCACACAGTGTACCCTGTTTCACTCCCCAGTGAACCGTCTCTGAGAATCAGGAGTGATCTGATTGTCTGAAGATCAGTAGTCATCAAGGAGGCTATGGGTGAGAACTTAAAAAGAAAAATTTTC
Organism: Cryptotis parvus; assembly: GCA_021461705.1. Lineage (NCBI taxonomy): Eukaryota > Metazoa > Chordata > Mammalia > Eulipotyphla > Soricidae > Cryptotis > Cryptotis parvus. Next base: position 9,970 of record JAJIBD010000921.1, on the reverse strand, counting down.
AAATCAGAGAGGAAATATTTCTTTAAACAGTAGTAACAGTAAAAGTAGAAAATGTAAAAAAAAAGTAGAAAATGTACCTAATAAATGAGTTGACATAATTAAGGAAATTTCTACACAAAATGTATACGGTATCATCTGTGCTTCCAGAACTCACTCCCATGAAGTGAGTGCCTGGAGGACCATGAGGTGCTGGGAATCAAACCCAGAACCACATACATGCAAGGTAAGTGCTCTATACCACTAACCCATATGATCTGAGCCCATATAATGATATTAATGTAAAATGCAAAAGAAGAAAGACAAGCTATTTTTTTTTAAATTATTTTTTTCTTTTGGGTCATACCCCAGCGCTCAGGGGTTGTTCTTGGCTCTTCACTCAGAAATTACTCCTGGAGGTGCTCGGAAGACTATATGGGATGCCGGGTTTCAAACCCTGGTGAGCTGCTTGCAAGACAAACACCCTAACCACTGTGCTATCGCTCCATCACCAAGTTAAAAATAATTAAACCTGAAATCTTATAAGTATTAAAGCAGGCTAGGGCAACAACTCTGTTGCAGAGCATTTGTTTTCCATGTGTGAAATCCTGGGTTCAATCAAGGTGACTTCTGTAACTGCCACACCCTCTAGCAGTGTTTACATAGAAGAGAGGTCTCATTAGAATGAACCTTGGCTTAAATAGATTAAGCTGGGAGTGGGCAAAATACCAAAGCTCCCAGATTAGCTAGATCTGTCATCCAACAATCCCCAGTACCCCATATGGTGCCAAGTCTGCAGAAGTGATCCCTGAGCACAGAGCCAATAAGTTCTGAGCATCAACTGGTGTGCTCCCCCACAGGAAACACACACACACACACAAACACACACACACACACACACACACACACACAGTAGTAAAGCAATAAAGCATGGTGACCACAGGCAACATAATAAAAAAAGCACAAGACCACACATCACAATACAACAAAAACAATGCATTTTTTTAAACTAAACAATTGGGGTGGGAACCAATTTGGTATAATTTTCTTTAAACAAGGTTTTATTCATTGATCATGGTACGAATGCTAATGAGACTAGCATAAGAAAATGATTTAGAAGAAAACTCCCATTTTATCCTACAAGTTAAATCTCAATCATAAGGAATAAAATTCATAAGTGGCCTGCTATAATAATCTGCACATATCCACAGCTACGGTCTATAAAAGAGTCAAAAGGATAATTAGGGCACTGGAGCAATAGTACAATGGGAGGGGCATTTGCCTTGCATGCAGCTGAGCCAGGTTCAATCCCCTGCATCACACAGGGTCCCCCAAACACCACCAGGAGTACTTCCTGAGTGCAAAGCCAGGAGTAACCCCTGAGCATCGCACAGTATGACCCAAAAACCCAAGATTAATAAATAAAATAAAATAAAATAAACCTACTGTTGTATTTTATAGTGTTTTTGTAATGATATAGAGTTAGTTGATACAACTCCAGAGATATTTCTAGATTTCTGTGGTATGATCCCAATCCTACAAATGAAGTCTTATCTTCAGGTACAGTGGGTAAGATGCTTGTTTGCCTTGTACATAGCAGGCATGGAATGGACCTGGGTTTTATCCCCATTATCACATATGGCTCTCTAAGCACCACCAGGAGTGATTCCTGGGTGTAGAACTAGAAGTCACCCTGAACACTGCAGGTATGGCCCAAAAATGAAAACAAGAAAAAAAAATACAGTACTATTTCTCAAGTACTGCACTAAATATAAATCATTTACTTTAAACTATCCCCCAACAAATTCTATACTTTTCATCGCCTCTAACACCCAGATTCTTTATTATTTTAACATATCAAAATTATAAATATTTCTGAAGAGCTAAAATAAATATCAGAGTTTTGAAAAGCTATCTTTCCAATCTAAAAATTCCAATTTAAAAATTTCATCATCTTCTGAACATCCTATCAACCATCTTTGCTTTGGGGGGCAGCCAAGTCAGTTGTTTGGGGCTACTCTCACTTTGGTACCTGGGGGACCACTCAATTCCTGGGATCAAACCTTTTGAGCCAATTCCCCAGCCCCTCTAATACCATACTCTTCATGTGATAGTTACTTCCACATTTGGCATTCAAGGGATTGTGATCACACTTGGCAGTGAACAGGGGCTACGGCTGATTCTGTGCTCAGGGATCACTCCTGATTCTCAGAGAAGGTTCGCTGGGGAGTGAAACAGGGTCCACTGTGTGGAAGGAGAGCACCTCAACCCCTCTTCAATCTCAATGGCCCCATATTTGGCATTTTTTCTACTATACATGAGACTAAAGTTTGTTTCATAATCAAGAAGCGGCCAGATCATACATGATTGCATTTCACAGCATATCTTTCCCAAGGCGTACATGCTATAAAAATATGTAAATAAAATTAGTCTTATAAATGAAATGAGCATCAACTTCAGAAACATATAATAAAGCACTGGGGGTGTAGTGTATCAGTAGTGCACTTGCCTGTAAGATGGCCTGAGTTCAGTTCCCAGCACAGGGGAGGAAAAAAAAGGCAGGGGTGGGGGAGAGGAGGTGGTCCAGAGAGACCACAAGGGTTAAAGCTCATGCTTGCATGCAGCCAACACCGATTTGTTCCCCAACACCACACAGGCCTCAGCATCACTGGTTGTAGTCCTAAGCACCACTGCAGAGGACCAGGTGACCCCACACGCCACATGGCCTGAGCAGTATTGCATCCTTGGACCCTACACTGAACTACCAGCCCAGTTAGCCAAGAATCACTTGGGAAGTTCTTTAAGTCTCTCCTCTACAAAAAAAAAAAAAAAAAAAGAAATTTAATATCTATATTTATATCTATTAGTTAACACACTACATACTGGGAAATTACATTTTCAAAAATCAAAGATATGTATTTAGGACGATTCCAGAAATGTTTGTTTTATATAAATGAAGTCTTACCTTCAGCAGAATGACAAGATGGATGCACATTAATTTGTTCCCGGCTTGCAGTCTTTTCTATGGAAAGTTCTGAATCCTGAAAAGTTGAATTCCATGTTTCTTTGACAGTCTGTGTATTAATTTTTCTTTTGTTAGAATCTAACATCTTAGGCATTTCCTTTCTCTTTTTTAGAAAATGAGTCCATTGTGTCTGATTCAGGAAGTGGTGTACTCATAACTCTTTCTCCTACTGGCAAAGAAAACTGAGAATATCCAGGAGACTTATACTTTTTATTGTTTTCTGCACTAAGCTGGAAGCGTGCAAAAGCAGGATTCTGCTTACCATCACTTGACGGGTTAATAATGTTCCCACACATAGGACTATCAACATAAATCTTTGGTGCTGCTGTTTGATTTGAAATACAATTTGTGTCATTTATCTTCTCAATACCAAAACTTCTTCCAGACTGATCATTTAAAGGCCTATTCTTATTTTTATCTGAAATATGCTCTAATACTTCATCATCAGATTCTGGGCTACAAAATCCTAAATCAAAGGTAACAGAAAATAAACCTTGAGAACAATCTAAAGCATTTTCATCACTCTTCAATTTATCCTCAGGTATCTCTTCCAAGTTTTCATGATTACCTTCCAAGTTTTCATGAGGTTTCCAACTATTAGTATTGCAGAGAATTTGTTCTTGAGATTCAGAATCATCACTCAAAAGCTCATCAGAAATAAAGAAATGAGAAACCAGTGGTGTTTCACTCAGAATAGTTTTATCTGATAATGATTCATATTTATTTTTCAAAGGAGAATTAATATCATCGCTAACCTCTGTATTAATATCGTCAAATAATAGTAAACTCTCGTTTGGATCAGTGAGCAACACTGGGAGGTCTTCGTTATCAACAGTGTTCTTTTCTTCACCAGAGTAGTTAGGACGACCTGTATTGACCTGAACATGACTGCTGGATGCTAAATTTTCATTTTGACCATCTTTATTTACTTTCTCCTCAGGCTCACACAAGCTTGACTTATTAGAAATATCTTCATTTGCAGTATCATAAGGATGATTAATAACTTTAACTGGATTCAGTTCTATTTTCTGTTGAGAGTTTACAGCTGAAAATGACATCACACAGGTGAATTCATTGTTTTGTGAATATTTTGTGTACAATGGGAGAGGTAAATTATTAAGTGCAGAACCTGTAGAAATTTCATACTCCAAATCTGAGAGTCCTCTGAGAGGAGGAGGAGAATGAGATAAAAACTTCTCCACATTAGCCAGTAACTCTTTTGTTAACAAATGACCGCCATGAAACTGCTCATCTGTTCCTGCTACACAAAGCTCCTTCTCAAATGGAAAAAGTATGCCAGATGAAACAGATTTCTCATCACTAAAACTGTCATATCCAGAATCTAAAAGATTTCCAGCCAATGAACTACTAGATTTGTTTGAAAACTGACCTTCCATTAACACACCACACGGATGATCAACATCTCTACTGATCGCACATGAGGCAGACGCCTTCTTTATATCCAGTGCCCTTTTGTTATTTAGTAGAGCTTCCTGAAAAATATTTTCAGTGGTAGGACTGCCTTCAGCATCTAAAGAATCCATAACATAACTGTTGTCCTTTACAGTCTGATCTGTTTTCAATTCTTTAGATATTTTTTTCCTTGAAACAAGTTTAGAAGGTTTGGTAAGAGTCTGTTTAAAATTTCCAGGATCATCTTCATTGGATTCTGTCAATGAGAATAAATTCCCTTGATTTATATTTTTTGTAAACGAAGATTTCCTACTACTAGCAAAGGTGCTATTGGCAAGAGGATGATATTCATTCTTTGGTGTATTAAGAACTGAGCTAACATCTTCCATTTGTAAATAAGATTTCATTTCCAATTCATAGCTGCATTCTTCCTATAAAGAGGAAAATAAAAATGTCACAAAGTCAATTCTAAGAGGGGAGTTTTGCTCTGTTAAAATACTTTCTATTATTTAACACTATTGCATTATTCAACTTATTTTCTTTTATACCTTAAAACTTATTCTCATAAATCAAATTATAAATGAAGATTTATGAGAAGAATTTACTTACGAAGAATAATCACAAATTGACTTTTATCACTTAATAGTTGACTTTTATCACTTAATAGTTTTGCATCCGTACTATTTACTTTATGGAAAACCTATACTTCTGTAAAAAGATTTAATTAATAAAATTGTATTTTCCACCTCTAACATTTATTAATGTTAATTAATAACCTCTAATTTTTTTTTTGGGGGTCGCATCCGGCAATGCTCAGGGGTTTCGCCTGGCTCTGCGCTCAGGAATCACTCCTGGCGGTGCTCGGGGACCATATGGGATGCCAGGGATCGAACCCGGTTGGCACAGGCAGGCCACATGCAAGGCAAACGCCCTACCCGCTGGACTATGGCTCCAGCCTAAGCTGAACTTTTGAACAAAGATAGATACGCGTGTTCTGCATTTTCCTCAGTCTGTGATCGGGAGCAGCCTCCCCCTAATGAAGTCCTTTCCCAAGACTGTCCTACCTCTGAAGTATTTCACTTTGGCTGTTACATGTGACTGTCATCTAAGCTTTAACCACTCCACAGAGGTTTGCATTATGAAGAGAATGTGAATAACCCTTGTAAGTAGTATTCTGGCAGCCGTCACGTCCAAGCAAAGCTTAGTTTTTACGGTTATTTAATGCTTCTGACCTTGTGGGTCTATTTGTAGAGTTGTTTATAAAAAATCTCACCTGACACCTAATTTTACTTTATTTTCCCTTTATATATCTGTCTGTATCACTGTCTTCCCGTTCATCATCGATTTGCTCGAAGCGGGCCCCAGTGATATCTCCATATGTCCTGTCTCGTGCTAGTAGAGCCCAAGGGCATCTGCTTGCTCCAGGAACATAAAGAGCCTCAATCCATTCCGGAATGAGGTCTATAATTGTTACTGGTATTTGACATATCAAATACAACACGGGTAGCTTGCCAGGCTCTGCCGTGCAGGTAGCATACTCTTGCAGTCATCTCTAAGTCCAGCATTTATTGATGAACCGAGCCGGGCTGTGATAGGCTGGTCTGCTGGGGGAGTTCAGATGAGAGAGAAGTCCGGATGTGGAAAATGGAAGCCCTCATGGAGTGGGGGGGTCGTCTGGCTTGTTGCAAGGCTCTGCTGGGGTGGCGGCCAGGGCTAGAACCCGCCATCGCTCCTGGGCACCTTGTGAGCGGCTGGGCACAGGGAGAGCAAGTAGCAGCTCTGCCCCATGTCATGGGGCCGGAGCGATAGTCCAGCGGGTAGGGCGTTTGCCTTGCACGTAGCCGGCCCATGCCGTCCTGGGTTCAAAACCCGCATCCCATATGGTCTCCCGAGCACTGCCGGGAGTGATTCCTGAGTGCAGAGCCAGAAGCCCCTGAGCATTGCCGGGTGTGACCCAAAAAGAAAAAGAAAGAAGGCAAATGCCCTTTATATATCTAAACCCAATTCTTTTAAAAGCTTGCTTCATTATTAATTTATTTATTAGTTTGTTTGTTTTTCCTCTTTATATTTCCTTTTCCAAATCTCTGTTGAGTTATCCTCAAGTTCAGAGATTCTCTCCTTGATCTTAATCAATCAAATGATAAGCCCATCAAAGACATTCATCATTTATGTTAGTGTATTTGCTTTCTTTCATTGCTTTTGGGGTTCGTAAAACCATCTCTCTGCTTACGTTGGCCATAGGTTCTTTCGTGTTATTTTGCCTATTAAGCTCTTGGCATTTAATCAGTTGTCTTAAATTCCCAGTTTGATAAATTGTGATTCTCTATGGTCACCTCTCACTGTCTCCAACTTAGGAAATCTTTAGTAACTCACTTGTCTTAGAGATCCAAAATAGAGCTGTTGATTTTTCAGTTTGTACAGTCAATCATTTAGCATCAGGGATTGGTCCAAGTTTCTTTCCAAAACAATACCAGCCCAAAAATCAGAAGTCTATTCATTTAAATGCTCGAGTTTTGAGGTGACTAGAAGATTATCCCACCCGCATGGCAGAGCCTGGCAAGCTACCCATGTCGTATTTGACATGCCAAATACCAGTAACAATTATAGACCTCATTCCCATGACTTGATGGAATGGTTTGAAGCTCTTTATGTTCTTGGAGCGGGCAGATGCCCTTGGGCTATCTTGCATGTGACAGGACATATGGAGATGTTACTGGTGCCCGCTCTAGTAAATCATGATCTACGGGAAGTCAAGTAATCAAGTGAACATTTATTAAATAATTAATTTCCTAGAAAGATGCTTAATTTATATAAATAAAAGCCACATATGTGCTCAATTCTCTCTTTTTTTTTTGGTTTTGTTTTGTTTTTTCCCCTTATTTTGGTCACACCTGGCGATGCTCAGGAATTACTCCTGGCGGTACTAGGGGGACCATATGGGATGCCGGGTTCGAACCATATGGGATGCCAGAGATCGAACCTGGGTCAGCAGCGTGCAAGGCAAACGCCCTACCCACTGTGCTATCGCTCCAGCCCCATGTGCTCAATTCTCTTTGTTGCTAATTGGGAAACACACTCAATAGCGCTCGGGTAGAGGGCCTGTCCCCAGCTCAGTGCTTCATGGGGATTCCCAGCTGTGGTAGGGCAGGACAGAGACCAGGTGGGGACCTAACTTTGGTCTAGGCTACTACTTTCACCAGAGCAGGAGGAAGTAATACTGAAACCTTACCTGTTCCTGTCTCATTCCTTCGATCATTTGCATGATGCTTATAAAATGGTGACACCGCCTGAATGGTCAACTTGATACGTAGGAAAAGGACGATCCTGCCACAGTCTCCACTCAGAAAAAGACAGCTGACGAACGCCATGGGCCTCTTCTTGACTCTGGATTAATAATTTAAAAAAGATAGAAAGAAATATTCAGACTTTATGAATAAAAAAATAGTATCAGGGCTAACATAAATAAATTTGGGTACTTTCAACTAAAATCACATGAGAAGGAAAAAATTTCATAGAATACAAAACTGCCCTTTTTGGGATGGGATGGAGCAATAGCACAGCAGGTAGGGTGTTTGCCTTCCATGCGGCTGACCTGGGTTCGATCCCGGCATCCTGAGCACCGCAAGGAGCAATTCCTTAGCAAAAGAGCCAGGAGAAGGCCAGAGCGATAGCACAGCGGGTAGGGCATTTGCCTTGCATGCAGTCAACCTGGGTTTGATCCCCAGCATCCCATATAGTCCCCGAGAACTGCCAGAAGTAATTCCTGAGTGCAGAGCCAGCAGTAACCCCTGAGGTTCGCTGGGTGTGACCCAAAAAAGTAAAAAAAAAAAAAAAAAAAAAAAAAAAGAGCCAGGAGTAATATCGCCGGTGTGACCCAAAAAAGAACAACAACAAACAACAACAACAACAACAAAACCTGTCTTTTCAATCACTTTCATTTTTATTGATGTATCACATTTTAAGAATAATATATCATGCTGAGGAGACAACTCATTGCACTAGAATGAAAGCTTTGTATACAGGAGCCCCAAGTTTGATTCCTGACATGAAAGTTCCCCAAGCATTGCCCAAAGCAATAAGCTGGAAGAAGCCCCCTGAGCAGTTCTGGGTATGGCCATGAAATTATAATTATTATGAGTTCCTACTTGTCCAAATTTTTGTTTTCCAAGTTAAAGAGCAAATATTTAAGAAAATGTGTAGCTTCAAAACCATTTTATTAGGTTACTCAGGCTTTTTGTGAGGGGGTTTCAGCCACATTCAGTGGTGTTCAGGTGCTATTCCCCCCAGGAGTAACCCGAGAATTGCCAAATATGGCCCCCAAAACAACAAAAAGAAAAGGAGAATTCTTAAGTGAAGTGCGGTGCCAAAACAAAGAAAAAAAAAAAAAAACCCTTATAAAGAGATTGATGAAAAATAGGCAGAACATGTGTAAACATAGTTGTGCAAAGGGTTATTCCTGGCTCTGCACTCAGAAACGCCCCTGGCAGTGCTCCAAGAACAACATGGGATTATAGGATTGAGCCCAGGTCAGCCATGTGCAAGGCAAACGCCCTACCTGCTGAGCTACTGCTCCAACCCCCCTATTGTTTACATTCTTAAACTGCTGATATTCAATAATTAGCATCCTCCGCATTCCTCAGACTGCATCTTCACTATGAAATACAGCTGGAAATATATTCAACTTACTGGTGTATTCTCATCTTCTTGTAAAGAAAAAACTGAACTCGAGGCAATGTTATTGCTTTAACTTCATCACTGTCCTTTAATCTATAACGTCTATTCCATAATTTAAATTCTTCTTCTGATAATAACCAGTCTTTCTTTAAAATGCTTTTTCTCATTCCTGTAAGTTGAAATTATAATTGAAAAGAAAATTGCAAGACAATAACAAATTATCAGTTCAAACTCTACCCACTTGTGTCTACTTATTTCTGACAAGCCAATATCATCCTCTTGCCGATAGCACCTTTGCTAGTGGTAGGAAATCTTCCTTTACAAAGAATATAAATGAAGGGACCCTAACAAGCCTCCCAAGAGGTGCTCAGGAGTCAAGGGATCATTCCTAGTAATACTTGCCTGACCAGGCTAGTGGTTCAGTGTTAGGGTCCCAAAATGAGGTGATACTCTGGCCCTACAGTGCTGGGAACTACTCAAATGTCCTGGACAGTATTCTGGGGACTCTAGGGAGAAGACCCAGCAATGTCTGAGGGTCCTCCAAGGCTTTTGGGGAGGTCATGTAGTGCCAGGTATCAAGGGATCTGGGACTCTAGGAGAAGACCCAGCAATCAAGGGGATACCCAGGTATTAAAGGATCTGGGGACTCTAGGAGAAGACCCAGCAATGTCTGAGGGTCCTCCAAGGGATTTTGGGGGACGTCATGTAGTGCCAAGTATCAAGCCTAGGTCAGTGTTCGGGGTTGCTCCCAAGGTATTCCAGAAAGCATGTGGTGGCAGAGACTAAAGTAGGATCCTACAGACAAAGCAGGCGCACTGGCCCGTGCAGCTATCTCCCCAGACTGCCAGGTGTTTATGATCCTCAGTCATTGCAACAATTTCA
>JAJIBD010000920.1:0-61591 GCA_021461705.1 Cryptotis parvus | reverse complement strand
TAAAAATGAGGTAAATAGAAATAAAAAAACACAGTGGAAGGCCATCATAGCAGAATAATAGCTACTGAAGAAAGAATTAGTGATCTCGAAGATGAGTTCCAAAGACTCTCTACACAACACCAGAAGATAGAAAAAAGGCTCACAATTACTGAACAGACAACAAGAGATAATCGGGATGAAGCCAGAAGAAACAACATACCGGATCATTGGGGTCCCAGAAGGGCAAGAAAAAACCCTGATGAAGAAGAAACTGTCAAAGCCATAATTGCTGAAAAGTTCCCAGAACTAAAGAATGCTTGCCTCAAGATCCAAGAGGCCCGTAGGATACCAGCTAAAAAGAAACCCCAACAAGAATACTCCAAGACACATCTTAATAAAAATGACAAAAACTATAGATAGAGATAGAATACTGAAAGCAGCAAGATCAAAGAAGGAAATCACATACAAAGGAACATCTCTAAGATTTATAGTAGACTTCTCTGATGAAACACTCCGATCCCGAAAACAATGGTGGGATATTGTGAAAAGGCTCAATGAACTGCAGGCTTCACCAAGAATTCTTTATCCGGCCAGGCTCACATTCAGATATGAAGGAAAGATACACAACTTCATGGATAAGCAACAACTCAGGAACTTCATGGACTCAAAACCAACTTTAAAAGAAGGACTGAAGGGTCTACTGTAATGCCAACCAAACCCATAAGCACAACAAACACAAAAAGAAAGATGGCACAAAATCCAATGACAATAATCTCTCTCAATGTCAATGGTCTAAATGCACCAATTAAGAGACACAGAGTGACAAAATGGATTAAAAAATTGAACCCAACATTCTGCTGTCTACAAGAAACGCATCTGAATAATCAGAACAAACACAGACTCAGAGTCAAAGGTTGGAAGACCATTCTCCATGCAAACAACTCTTCCAAAAAGGCTGGTGTGGCCATATTAGTATCATATAATATAGACTTCAGGCTGAAAAAGGTTAGAAGGGACAATGAAGGCCACTTCTTATTAATTAAGGGGTATGTACACCAGGAAGAAATTACACTACTAAACATATATGCACCCAAAGAAGGGGGCAGCAAAATACATAAAACAACTGCTAAGAGACATCAAAGAAGATATTAACAGTAGCACAATAATAGTTGGAGACTTCAACACTGCTCTATCAATGATGGATAGATCAACAAGACTGAAACTCATCAAGGAAATATTGGCCCTGAAGGAAGAAATGGAAGAAAGAGAGCTAGTGGATATATGCAGGGCTCTTCATGCCAAAAAAGCTGAATACACATTTTTTCTCTAGTGCACATGGAACATTCTCCAAGATAGACCACATGCTGAGCCACAAAGCATAACTCAATAAAATTAAAAAGGATAGAAATTGTGTCAGCTATCTTTTCAGACCATGATGCACTGAAAATGGAAGTTAGCCGTACACAGAAACAGGGAGTTAAACCAAACACCTGGAAACTGAACAGCTCACTCCTGAACAACAAATGGGCCATAGAAGAAATCAAACAGGAAATCCAAAGATTTCTGGCAACAAATGAAAATGAAGACACCAATTATAAGAACTTGTGGGACACGGCAAAAGTTGTGTTAAGAGGGAAGTTTATAGCTCTGAAAGCATTTTCAGGAAACAAGAAAGGGCCCACATAAATAACCTGACTACACAGCTGAAGACATTAGAAAAGACCAACAAAAGGAGCCCAACCCAGGCAGAAAAAAAGGAAATATTAAAACTTAGAGAGGAAAACAATGAGTTGGAAACCAAAAAAAACAATTCAAAAGATTAATGAAACCAAGAGCTGGTTTTTTGAAAAAATAAACAAGATTGACAAACCATTGGCAAGACTTGTAAGTACAGGGAAAGAGAAAATCCAAATAAACATAATCAGAAATAAAAAGGGTGACATCACAACAGAAACCACAGAAATCCAATAGATCATCAGAGATTACTTTGAGAGCCTGTATGCCATGAAACATGAGAATCTAGAAGAAATGGATAAATTCCTGAAGTCCTATAACCTCCCACGGTTGAAACAAGAAGACCTCCAATACCTGAATCAGCCATCACCATCGAGGAAATAGAAACAGTAATTAAAAGTATGCCCAAACACAAAAGCCCAGGTCCAGACGGATTCCCTAGTGAACTCTACCAAACCTTTAAGGAGGACCTACTGCCAGTCCTTTTAAGCTCTTCCAGGAAATAGAAGAAACAGAAACACTCCCAAGCAGCTTCTACGAGGCACATATCACCTTGATACCCAAAGCAGGGAGAGACAACACAAAGAAAAGAAAACTACAGACCAATATCCCTGATGAACACGGATGTTAAGATCTTCAACAAAATACTAGCAAACAGAATCCAAAGAATCATCAAGAAGATTATACATCATGACCAAGTAGGATTCATCCCGGGAATGCAAGGATGGTTCAACATTCGCAAGTCAATCAACATAATACATCATATCAATAAAAGAAAAAAATAAAAACCATATGATCCTTTCAATAGACGCAGAAAAAACATTTGACAAGATCCAGCACCTGTTCATTATTAAAACCCTCCAGAAAATGGGAATTGAAGGGACTTTCCCTCAAGATAGTTACAGCCATCTGCAAAAGTCCACAGCAAGCATCATTCTAAATGGGGAAAAGTTGAAAGCCTTCCCCCTGAGATCAGGGAGCAAGACAAGGTTGCCCACTCTCACCTCTTTTATTCAATATAGTACTGGAAGTACTTGCCATAGCAATCAGAGAAGAAAAAGGACATCAAGGGCATCCAGATAGGCAAGGAAGAAGTCAAGCTATCATTATTTGCAGATGACATGATATTATACCTAGAGAACCCTAAACTCTCTACCAAAAAACTCCTAGAAACAATAGGCGCATGTAGTAGAGTGGCAGGATACAAAATCAACACCCAAAAGTCAGTGGCTTTCCTATATACAAATAATGAAAGAGAACAAAGGGATATGAAGGAAACTATTCCATTCACAATTGTGCCACAGAAAATCAAATACCTAGGAATCAACTTACCCAAGTATGTAAAGGATTTGTACAAAGAAAACCACAAGACACTGCTCCAAGAGATAAAAGAGGACACAAGGGAATGGAAACACATTCCCTGTTCATGGATGGGGAGAATCAACATTGTCAAAATGGTAATACTCCCTAGAGCTCTGTACAGATTCAATGCATTCCCTATGAGGATACCGATGACGTTCTTCAAAGAAAGTGACCAAACGCTCCTGAAATTTGTATGGAACAATAAACCCCAAGGATAGCTAAAGCAATCTTCGGGAAAAAGAAGATGGGAGGCATCACCTTTCCCAACTTCAAACTGTACTACAAGGCAGTCGTAATTAATACAGCATGGTATTGGAATAAAAACAGACCTGTGGACCTATGGAATAGAATTGAGTATCCTGACACCCAACCTCAAACACATGATCATTTAATCTTTGATAAAGGTGCAAGGAGTCTAAAATGGAGTAAGGAAAGCCTCTTCAACAAGTGGTCTTGGGAAAATTGGGCAGCGACATGATCAAGTGAAGATTACCTAATAAGGACAATCTCTTTGCATCTTGCTATGATTATAGTGAATGTACAAGACTGGATCAGTTTATACAAACAAAACTTCTAAACAATATTTTCACAGGAAGGAGCAGAAGGAGAGTACCCAGAAAGATGAGAGAAACATCCTCACAAAAAAAAAAAAACCCACCTACTGTGGATCAACAATATGCAATCAGAAAGCAACTTCTAAGATATTGAAATTTACAATGAACCTGTGACCATTAATATATATTTTGACCTAATATAAATAAACATTTTCAGTATGGTAAGCCAGTGTTAGCTTAATAAAACGCTTTTTAAGACACTCGTTAAGATTATCAGCAAAACTTGTATGCAGTATAGGAATTAGATGTATTTTGATCATTTGATTTTGTTGTTGTTTGTTATATTGAAGAATTTATTGTTTTAATAAATGAGAATGATTAGCTCATATTTTTGAAAAACTAGTCTCAGTGATTCTGAAGAAAAAATATGATTGAAGGTATTTTACAATTTTAAGTTTATAACTTTCCAAAATAAAATGTTTTAAAATCTTAATTTGGTGGTTGGCTAAGTAAAAACAAATAGAATGGACATGCCATATTTCTGCCCCCTCCCTCAAATAAATAAAAAGCCCAGTAAGCACGCATCTTTATCTTACGTAGCAACTTAGAGATATATCTCTCATGAATACCACTTTGTTTTGTAAGACTAATGTGTTGGCCTAAAATAACTAATACTAAAGAACTTGATACCATGCCCACTTGCATGAAACAGCCTGTCGTTGATGAGCTCTGCTCTACAGGATAATTCTTAGATTTCAATATTTTCCCTTATTTTCCTTTCATGATCTATTTCTTTTATTTTAATTACTTTGATCACTCATCTCAGAGATCATTTCTTATAGAAGTCTAGAATACATTAGTGTTGCATAGAATAAGAGCAGTTTTCCTGACACAGAGCTCCCAGTAGAAATCCTTAGTTATCCCTTTCATTTTTCAAGTCCATATTCACAGATTTACTGATCAAATTTCTTGATTCTACTTTCTTCGCTAGACAATGCAATAGCAATGCTCAGTATTCAATCTGTGTGCTCACAGTGGTGTCAAACTGCTATTTCTTCAGTATAGAAACTTTCTCCCAGGAGTCAGATTCAGACTGGATCTATGTAAACGTAAAACCATTCACATCACTAGGTTATTAGTAGCTCTCCATTTTGAAATAAGAATCCTGTGCTAAATCTTTTAAAAAATTCTCTCATTCCCAAAACATTTACTCAGCCAAGTTCCCTAAAGAATTATTTTGGTCACTAGGAAATATAAATGTCATTTGTAACCAATGTAATTATAGAATCTTGGGCCTCAGGCTTTAAGCGTTAAAAAATGCAGTTGACCAGTGTTGATGGTGACACGTCTCAAGTCTTTTTATTCCTTTGCACTTTCTGTCTAGGGAATTTACTTTTATCTATTCGTTGTTTTTTACTATAGAAATACAATTTCAAGGTTCTGAATTTCTTTTTTTACACACAGTGACTCTGATTCTTAGTCCCAAAGCACTTTTGGTGAAATGGTATTTGGTTTTCATGTTCATTTTGTCATTGAAACTAATATGGGTGACTATATTTTATTGTTTATTTTTAAACTTATAACAAGTTATAGTTGCATACATTGGGGGCTAAGTAAGAAAAATAATAGGCCCATATCATAGCACCTCTTTCTCACTATCATCAAATGTCCCTCTTGGAACTATGGATTTCTCACCTAGGGTGGTAGTAGAGAAGTCCCTTAGAAGTGACTCTGTCATTCACAGTGACCCCTTTTTCTGAGTTTTGTTCTCACGTATAAATGAGCTCAACAATTTGAACTATGGGAGGCAATCAGTTCCAACAGATCTAAGCTTATTCTTTTCTATTATAATTTGAAATTGCAATTGCGAAGAAATTCATGCTTACAATTTGATACCTCAGTTTGCATCAATCTTGCCCCATGTGTAAAGTCTTTTAAAATAAGGTATTTTATGTGTAAATATATTTATTCAATGGTATATATACATTGAAAACTGACAGCCCCTAAGTTCTCTAGCATTAGACTATGACCAGTCCAGCAAACATGTCATACCAACTGGTCATATAATAGGAAAAAGAATTTTGGTTTCACTATTAGTGTGTTTTCAAATATTTCAAATTTCAAAATTAGAGAAGTTTTATATTTACAAAGAATTGCCACATTCTTATTTTTCAAAAAATTCAAATTTGAAGGTCTTTTTTTCCAGCTTGTTTAACAGAATAGATCATCTCAAATAAAAATAAAGGAAGTAAATTTAGCTCAACATAAGTACATTGGCATGCAGGTATTAAAAATAATAGGAGCAGGGGCCAGAGCGATAGCATAAGCGGGTACGGTGTTTGCCTTGCATGCAGCCGACCTGGGTTCGATCCCCAGCATCCCATATGGTCCCCCTGAGCACTGCCAGGAGTAATTCCTGAGTCAATGCCAGGAGTAACCCCCTGAGCATTGCCAGGTGTGACCCAAAATCAAAAGCAAAATAATAATAATAATAATAACAACAATAATAATAAATTAAAAAGAATAGGAGCAAAAAATATTTCACAAAACATTATTTGTCTCAATATAAACTTGAATGACTACATTTAATAGCAATGTAAAGTAGAACTTTGACAACAAACTTGCATTTTATCACATTACCAAATTTTAAGTTTTAAAATTGTGTATGTATTGATGAAATATTGTGCAAAAATTCACTCTAACAGATTCAGGAAAAAATGATTAAAGGAAGGTAACATAAAAACTTACATTCCTCAGAAATTCTAGTTATTCTCTAAATATGATACAAATAGGAATCTGATTAGCAAAAGTCAGTGTGTTTAGAAATTGGGTTGTTATAGTTAACATAGGGCAGTGCTTGTGTTAAGATCTAGTGTTTGATGCACAATACTTTCTTCTAGATGACACAACAATGAGCAATGCCCCAAATTATGGGTGTTCCTTCAGGGTAATCTTTGTCAAGAAATAAAAAGCATGTCCTTTGGTTGAACAAGAATGGGTATTTATGGTAAACAAGAAATAATTTATATTGCTGTAAGCTATTTTTTACCAGAGAATATTACAGTGTGTCTCTGTACACCTACAATCAATTTATAGATAAAATTCTCTAAAAAATACATGAAATGTAAGAAGGAAAATCATCATAGGGAACAAATATTAAACATACTTTAAAAGGACAAAAGTCAAAAAGTAGAAAACTATATATTTGAGTTTTAAAGTTAAAAGATGGTGCAGATTTATAATATGTATCAATTGCATTCTAAATTCAGGACAGAGGGGGAAGTACATTCTTTGTCATTCACTTGTATCACTTGTCTTCCCATTGCTCACTGATTTGCTTCCAGTGGGCACCAGTAACATCTCCATACATCCTGACTTGTGCTTGTGTAGCCCAAGGTCATCTGCTTGCTCCAGGAACGTGAAGAGCCTAAAACCATTCCTTCAAGTCATGGGAATGAGGTCTATAATTGTTACTGGTTTTAGGCATATCAAATACAACACGGGTAGCTTCCCAGGCTCTGCTGTATAGGTGGGATACTCTCAGTAGTAGGCTATCAGTTTGTGCATTTACTGATGAACTGTGTGGCCGCAAAGCAGCCCTAATGCAAAGGGTAAAGGTTGGCTTTACTTGGGTGGAACTCTGAAGGGCTGTTTATTGTCTGTCTTCCCGTTCATCATCAATTTGCTTTCGAGCGGGCACCAGTAACATCTCCATATGACCTGTCCCATGCAAGTAGAGCCCAAGGGCACCTGCTTGCTCCAGGAACATAAAGAGCCTCAAACCATTCCATCAGGTCATGGGAATGAGGTCTATAATTGTTACTGGTATTTGGCATATCAAATACGACACGGGTAGCTTTGCAGGCTCTGCTGTGTAGGTAGCATACCCTTGTAGTCATCTAAAAATCCAGCGTTTATCCATGAACCACGCGCCCCGGCTGCGCAAGCCGGGCTGTGATAGGCTGGTCTGCTGGGTGGAGTTCTGATCAGGGGAAGTCCGGATGTGGAAAATGGAGGCCCCTGATGGAGTGGGGGTCGTCTGGCTTGTTGTGAGGCTCTGCTGGGATGGCAGGCCAGGGCTAGAACCTGCCATCCCTCCTGGGTGCAGTTTATTGTCATTATAAAGAAATGGACTACTGCCGAATGCATTTCTGTTCTTTGTCATTATCTCTTTCTTTGTCATTATAAAGCTTTATATCCAGAATAATCTCTTGCTAACTGGGGAATTATAGAAATTCCTACTACTTGAATTCCTGTACTCTGAACTTGGATAAAAGTGATGACTAGTAAATTATTGTTGTAGATTGAAACCTCAAGCAGCAAACCACTTACCAAAACAAAGCAGAACTAGTTGATAATCAATATTTTTCAAAATAATTATTAGTACTAGGGACATGAAAATAATGTCCAAACTCTTCAGCAACACCCTCAAGAACATCATGCGACAATTAGAATGGGAAGGAATGGGAGTGAAGATAGATGCCAACTACACCACCTCCGCTTTGCTAATGACATCGTTCTAATAACACCAAACATTAGCCAAGCAGCACAAATGCTGGCTGACTTCGACCGAGAAGGTGGAAAGATAGGTCTACAGCTGAATCTAAAGAAAACTATGTTTATGATAAATGAACTAGTTCCAGAGGCCCCATTCACTCTCAATGGAACAGACATCTCTGAATGCAGCAGTTATATGCACCTAGGTCCAGAAGTCAACACGATGAACGACCGAAGACCCGAGCTGTGCAGGAGGAAGAGAGCGGCATGGAATGCCTTCAAAGGCATCGAAGAAATAGCTAAAAGGACAAAGAACCTCCGACTCCGGGCACATCTCTTTGACTCCACCGTTCTCCCTGCATTAACATACACCTCAGAGACCTGGGTCCTTCGAAAAACAGGATGAGAATGCTATTCGGGCCTCCCAGAGAAGAATTTAAAGAGCTATGCTTGGAATATCACGCCTCACTCAAGTGAGAGAAGGAATCTGGAGTTCTGACCTCCATCACTATTCCAGAATCAGAGATGCTGTCTCGTTTGCCAAGGCATCGAAAATCAGATGGGCTGGACATGTAATGAGATTTGGAGATGACTGCTGGACTAGAGCCGTTACCAACTGGATCCCACTGGATGTCAAAAGATCACGTGGCTGCCCACCTACAAGATGGTCAGACTTCCTTGTCAAGACTCTGAATGAATGGTTTGAGGCTCTTTATATTCCTGAATCAACCAGATGCCATTGGGCTACATTGGCACGTGATAGGGTCCAATGCAAAATGTTACTGTCGCCAGCTCGAGCAAATTGATGAATAACGGGATTCAAGTGATCAAGTGATCAAGTGATCAAGGGACATAGTACAGTGGATAAGGCACTTGCCTTGTATGTGACTGATGCTGTTTAAATCCCCAGCATCCTATATGGTTCCCTAAACACCACCAAAAGTGATCCTATTTGCAGAATCTTGCTTGAGTATATTTAAAGCTTTTTGGAGCGCAATTAGCATGCAACAAAATTAATCCATTTCTAAGCGGATGCAATTTAACATATGGAAATGATACGCTGATCATCAGAAATGATATTTCCCATCCTAAACTAAACACACCCACCTCTCTATTCATCACAATGCTATTCACAGTATCTGATACACAGACTCCATATAAATGCTCACTAGCCAGATGAAGGAGCTGGACAGAAACACTTCATGGACTAATCATCAGCTGTTTAAAAAGATACACTTGTGCCTCTTAGGACAAAACAGATGACACCTGCAAGGTGCTAAGGGAGCTAGGGAAGTTGACAACTACAGAATGGGCCTGCTTATATTTATGGAATACAAATATCCATAACAAGTGAATAGGGAAAAGACGATAACACTCCTAGGCTCTGTGAATACTATGGTGGTTACCTGCTTGGAAAAGAAATGGGAAGAGAGTTGTTTTGACAGTGGGTTTGAATTGGATCTTTAAGGACAGGTGTGGCAAACCATTAACAAAAGTAGAGATATAAAACCATATTCCCAAATTGTATGTTAATCAATGTCAAATGACTTTTTTTGAATTTGAATATCAGTGATATGAGAACAAGATGGAAGACTGATTTAATCATTAATGTATCTGCTGCGTTTTTTAGAATAAGGGACTCCCCAGTGGAGTCCATGATCTCTGATGGCCAAACATGCTGCTTGGGATTACTGCAACGGTCCTGCTGGGGGCAGACAGAACCAGAGACAGTGCATACAAGCATTCACTCTACCCTGCTATCTTCCTGCTCTTCCCTCTCTCCACATATTCAGACTTTTTAACACATAGAGATAACTAGTGGCATCCCATTTGGACATTGAGTATCAGTGAAACAAGAAAATCATCATAGAAAATTATATTGCACTAACATAGAACATGTTATCACTATATTAAAAGTGTCTGAGCTTCTGCAGTTAACATGTTGATAACATTGTGCACCACTGGTGACTCGCACTCCAGTGCTCTCATTGGACCAATGCCACCAACAGAAATAGCTATTGTTGACAAAATCCCATAGTACACTGTATTTTACTGCCGTCCAACCAAGAGGACTACTATTAGTGAAGTAACCAGATGGCATAAAACACAAATTGCAGTCCAGCACCAGTGTGTTGGTCTTCACCCACCACAGCTCTGATCATTACTGCCCAAAACCAAAACAAATTTTCTGGAGGGGTTTAGTCCTGGATCTGCTAGGCCTCTTAATTCATTTGATCAAGAGACCATGACCAAATGTGGGTCAGATGCATACAAGGCAAGTGCTTTAACCCTGTATTATCTTCTGGGCACAAGAAACATTTTAAAAATCATATATTTTCTCTTACCTTCAAATTTTGATAATATTGTGATTTATTTCTGCATATTCCGTAAGTCACATACCTTGCTTTGATGTTATGTAGCCAACTAACTACCATTTAAAAATTAAAAATCAGGGCAGGAGTGATATTCCAGTGGGTAGGGCGTTTGCCTTGCATGCAGCCTACCTGGGTTCAATCCCTGGCATCCCATATGATCCCATGAGCACCGCCAGGAGTAATTCCTGAGTGTAGAGACAGGCATAATCCCTGAGCATCACCAGGTGTTACACATGCCCCAAAAAAAAAAAAGATTTAAAAATCAATAAAACATTTTATTTGCATGTTTTCTGTTCTTATACTTTCCTTGGCCTGGATCTACACATTTGATAGAAATCATTTCTCTGCATCATGCAGAAACTAATTTTATTTGACTTAAAAATGTAATATTGCTAGTTTTTTGTTTTGCCCTCCATAGAGTGGGTGGGTGAAAGATGGGTGGGAGTGGTTCTTGAGACATTTGAGTGGTAGTTGTGTTGGAACACAGTATGCCTGAAATTTCAGGGTTTAGAGTACAGGATCTCAGAAATTTCTGCTCAGTTAATATCTCCTCCCTGTTTCTTTTCTGTTACGCTTTGTAAAAATTTTATTTTTATGTATGATTTTAATTTATAGATGAACCTGGATGAACCTTTATGTTCCTGGAGCAAGCGGATGCCTTTGGGTTCTACTAGCGTGAGACAGGACATATGGAGATATTACTGGTGCCCGCTCTAGCAAATAGATGATTAATGGGAAGATAGTGACTAGTGATAGTGATGATTTTAATGCTTAGTGAAGACAGTGCTACTACAATGATAATTTTTGAAGCTTTCTCTCACTTCCTGACACCCCACCCACAGTAAATTAAAGCTCATTAAAGTCCTAAACTCAGATTCCTATTTATCACATAAAGACAACTATTGTATACTTGAGTTCTACAATGCTGCAGCATTAAAGTTTGGAAAGTGAATCAAGAGTGAATCTTTGGCAATAGATTGTTTTGTCTTAAGAACTAACATCCCCAACTACCTATTATAAAAATACTTGAAACTCAAGCTCATACACTTTAGACAGTTGTTTGTGTCTGGAGAGCTGGCCAGGTACCCATTATTCCAGCACGGTCAGAACAGAAATTCACCTTAAAGCAATTTTGTGTGTGTGTGTGTGTGTGTGTGTGTGTGTGTTTGAGACCACACAGGTGTTTCTCAGGGATTACTCCTGACTCTGAATTCAGGAATCATTCCTGGTGGGCTCAGGACATCCAGTTTAAGGTAGTTTCAATCATAAAATAGATGGTATATTTTCTTCTAATCCCCATATTAAATTCAGCTAATCTCCACCATGAGAGTGATTGTTCCCTTTATTCAAGCCAAGTTTTTTCTAATTATTTCAAAAAGCATTTATGAAAGCATCCTTCTGACAGTCTATTTTATCTTCACTCTCTCTACGACAGTCAGTGGTGATGTTAAACATCAGTCTCACTAAGACAGTGACAGTCTTTCTGCGACAGTGGTGAGGTTAAACTCGAGTTCAGGAATCTCCCTACAAGACTCCCTAAGACAGTCAGTGGTGATGCTAAACTTGAGTTCAAGAATATGAATTCTCCGACTTCCCAGGCTGAAACCAGCACCTTTTACTCAATGCTGACTGCAGAGTGCAGAGGGAAAATCCTGGTCTTAGAAATGTGCATTTTCTTCTATTTCCACCTTCAGATAAATTGTATTTCAAAGCAGGCTTATTTATGTAGTTGTAAAAGCCTAAAGGAAGGATATGTGCCAGTCTCTGTGGTGTGAGATGGTACCTCATTGTTGTTTTGATTTGCATCTCCCTGATGATTAAAGATGAAGAACACTTTTCATATGCCTTTTGGCCATTCGAATTTCTTCTTTTTGGAAGCTTCTGTTCATTTCTTCTCCCCATTTTTTTTGATGGGGTTGGCTGTTTTTTCTTGTGGAGTGCTACCAGTGCCTGATATATCCTGGATATTAATCCCTTGTCAGATGGGTATTGGGTGAATATCCTTTCCCACTCTGTGGATTGTCTTTGTATCTTGGTCACCGTTTCTTTTGAGGTGCAGAAGCTTTTAGTTTTATATAATCCCATTTGTTTATCTTTGCTTCCATTTGCTTGGTCAGTGGTGTGTCGTCTTTAAAGATACTTTTCGTTTCGATGTCGTAGAGCGTTTCTCCTATGTTTTCTTCGATGTACCTTATAGATTCATGTCTGATGTTGAGATCTAGAATCCATTTTGATCTGACTTTTGTGCATGGCGTTAGAAGGAGGTCTAAGTTCATTTTTTTACATGTAGCTGCCCAGTTTTCCCAGCACCATTTGTTGAAGAGGCTTTCTTTGCTCCACTTAATATTGTTTGCTCCTTTATTGAAGATTAAGTGGTTGTATATTTGAGAATGTGTTTCAGGATACTCAGTTCTATTCCATAGGTCTACAGGTCTGTCTCTATACCAATACCACACTGTCTTAATTACAACTGCTCTGTAGTAGAGCTTGAGGTTGGGGAAAGTGATACCTCCCATCTTCTTTTTCCCAAGGATTGCTTTAGCTATTCGTGGAGTTTTATTATTCCATACAAATTTCAGGAGTATTTGTTCAATTTCTTTGAAGAACATCATGGGTATCTTTATAGGGACTGCATTGAATCTGTATAAAGCTCTAGGGAGTATTACCATTTTGATAACGTTAATCCTTCCGATCCATGAGCAGGGAATATGTCTCCATTCCCTCAGGTCTTCTTTTATTTCCTGAAGTAACGTTTTGTAGTTTTCTTTGTAGAGATCCTTTACATTCTTTGTCAAACTGATTCCTAGGTATTTGATTTTCTGCGGCGCAATTGTGAATGGGATAGTTTCTTTAATGTCCCTTTCTTCTCTTTCGCTGTTAGCATATAGGAAGGCCATTGACATTTAGGTATTGATTTTGTACCCTGCTACTCTGCTATAGGAATGTATTATTTCTAGGAGCCTCTTGGTAGAGAGTTTCGGTTTTCCAGGTATAATATCATGTCATCTGCAAATAGTGATAACTTGGCTTCTTCCCTTCCTATCTGGATGCCCTTAATGTCTTTTTTTCTCCTGATTGCTATAGCAAGTACTTCCAGTACTATATTGAATAGAAGTGGTGAGAGTGGGCAGCCTTGTCTTGTCCCTGATCTTAAGGGGAAGGCTTTCAGTTTTTCCCCATTGAGAATGATGCTCGCTGTGGGCTTGTAGTAGATGGCCTGGATTATCTTGAGGAAGGTTCCTTCAATCCCCATTTTACGGAGAGCTTTCATCATGAACGGTGTTGAATCTTGTCAAATGCCTTCTCTGCATCTATTGATATGATCATATGGTTTTTATTTTTCTTTTTGTTGATATGATGTATTATGTTGATTGACTTGCGAATGTTGAACCATCCGTGCATTCCCGGGATGAATCCCACTTGGTCATGGTGTATAATCTTTTTGATGACTCTTTGGATTCTATTTGCTAGTATTTTGTTGAAGATCTTAGCATCTGTATTCATCAGGGAGATTGGTCTGTAGTTTTCCTTTTTTGTGGCATCTTTGTCTGCTTTGGGTATCAGGGTGATATGTGCCTCGTGAAAAGCTATTTGGGAGTGTTTTTGTTTCTTCCAATTTGTTGGAAGAGCTTAAAAAAAGAATTGGGAGTAGGTCGTCTTTAAAGGTTTGGTAGGAATTCACTGGTGAATCCATCTGGACCTGGGCTTTTTGTGTTTGGGGGAGACTTTTGATTACCGATTCTATTTCCTCGATGGAGATAGGTTTGTTGAGGTATTCCAAATCTTCTTGTTGCAGACTTGGGAAGCTATAGGAATTCAGGAATTTGTCCATTTCTTCTAGGTTTTCTTGTTTTGTGTGCGTAACAGCAAGAACAACCAGTGCTGGCGTGGATGTGGGAAAAAGGGACTCTGATCCACTGTTGGTGGGAGTGCCGACTGGTCCAGCCCTTTTGGAAAACAATATGGGCATTCCTCCGAAAACTAGATATTGAGCTCCGATTTGATCCAGCAATAGCACTCCTGGGAATATACCCAGAGACCGAAAAACACATAGCAGAAACACTATCTGTACTTCTTTATTCATCTCTGCAGCTATTCACTATAGCTAGAATCTGGAAAAAACCTAAATGCCCGAGAACAGAGGACTGGCTAAAGAAACTGTGGTTCATCTACACTATGGAATACTATGCGGCTGTCAGAAAAGATGACATTATGAGAATTTACCTGCAAATGGAGGGACATGGAGACTATCATGCTGAGTGAAATTAGTCAGAAGGAAAAGGACAGATGTAGAATGACTGCATTCATTAATATGACATAAATAGATACCAGTGTTTTACTAAATGTGGGGAAATGGTAATGGCAGATTAAGACTCACCATTGAATATACACAAAGAGACTTAAGTGATAAGCTCTAAATACCTGCAGGGCTAGCCACAATGTGTAAAATAAGAGGCAGAGAGATGCAGAGACAGAGAGAGAAACAGAGAGAAAAGAGAGGAAACTGGGGTACCTGCTATTAAGGCAGCCTGGGGGTGGGAAGGAGGGGGTGGGGTACATTGGTGGTGGAAATGGGGCACTGGTGGAGGGATGGGTGCTGGTATACTGTACTACCAAGAATCAATTATGATCACCTTTTGTAATTGTATGTTTCACTGTGGTATAATAAAAATTAAAAAAAAAAATAAATAAAATAAATAAAAAAATAAAAAATGCCTAAAGGAAGGATAAACTGGAATTGGGTTTTGCCCAGGATTATGGTTCTGTTCTCTGTGACATCTTCATTGCTTAGTTGGTTTTATGATGGCGACAGACTATAGTGTATCTTACATGTAAAGCTACGTACACACCGTACTAGAAAGAGAAAATTCCTTCATGTCATGGGAAAAGTCTTGGCACAGACCGCAGTAATTTCCTTAACCTCACGTAAACATGCCCATCACCATCCTGGGTAGATTCTCAGGAAGGTACTGTGATCTGAGAAGGAGGCCAGCTTTGGGGCATCTGAATGGCAACCATAACAATTTTTAATATTTTGAAGCTAGTCTGGAATTTTGCATTGACATCAAATCATTACCACTCTTCAGTGTTGATGGGAGTGACTCCAGCTCAGAGTCAGGAGTAGCCCCAAAGGCCCTCAAGTGTGGTCCCTCACCAAAGAGAAAAAGAACCTATATGGATACAATAAATTGTGTGAATTCCTATGTGCTTTGAAAATCAAGTTATTTTCTTGAAATTTCAAAGTGTTAAAAACTTTTTTCTTAGATATCCAAATTAGTCTCTGAGCAGTTTATTCAAAGAGGGTTTTAAATTGTTACCAGCAGGTCACCATGGAAAAGTGATACGTACCCATATATAGAAAACAAAGTAGTTATAACATTTAAGACTACTCAAACTCCGTAGAAAAGTTAAATCATTGACACCTCAGTTATCACACTGTAATTTCACTCATCAGACTATACCCAATTTTAAAATGTCTATGTTATAGAAATAATAGGTAAAATCATAACTCAACTTTTCTCAAATTCTTAATTAAATAATAAGGAAAGAGTTTTAACTTTTTCTCAAATGATTGAGAACCAGATGAAGACAAAATGGAATTTCATAGGAAATTATTAGTTTTTAACATTTTCTGCCCCCTCAAGGTGTTGCAGGTGTGTGTGGCTGCGGTGCCCAGCTTTATAGGCAGGTGGCAGACTGGAGGCAGGCCTGTCTACACCCTCAGGGCTCTTCCCTGTGACCCTGGTGGGTAGATGGTCTGACCTAGAAAAAGACTGGGCCCCTGGGATAAACCCAGAGCCACGGCAGAGACTGGCAAGCTACCCATGGTGTATTCGATATGCCAAAAACAGTATCAATAATGGACCTCATTCCCAAGGGAACAGAGACATTACTGACACCTGCTCAAGCAAATCAATGAACAACAGGAAGATAAGTGACAACATATTTTAACTGTACAAAAATCTTTGTGCTATTGCTCTGTTAGTAATTATCTATACATCGAACCATTTCTGTGAAATTGTCATTAATCCGATACTTAGTCTTTTCTCTCCATCCTCTTCCTCACTCTTTCACTTCCTCCTTCTTCTCCACATTTATTACTTCACTGCTTCAAACACAAACATCTAACATAGATTTGGGCATAGCAGTCAGAGCCCCAGTACTGAATTAGAGGATTGTTTTAGCTGTATATAAACTATATCTAACTTAGGTTTTGCCAGAACACTGAACAAGATCCACAGTACTTTGTCACAATTATCTACTTCTATAAAAGTTTCATTATTTTACCCTCATCTGAACCAAGAAGCAAAGAAAAATTAGATGAGCTAATTTAAAGAGAATTTAGAAAACTGTCTGTACAAAGTAAACACTGAATGAATACTATTTTCATTCAATTTAAATGAAAAGTACATATGTGTTAACTAAATTTTTAAGGATCCAGAGTAAATATTTCAACAACAAAAACTTACCCAGTATAAGCTATCATGACTCTGTTTTAAGCATGTGCTGGCACCATTCCTTACAGGAAATTCATCCTTCCACCACTCCTCTGGGGAATCACTAACTGCTAATCTCTGTAGGAATTTCAGGGCATTAAAAAGAGCCAGTTAGTTTTTTAATTGGAGCTGAAAATAAAAACCACAATAGAGGAATCAAAGAAGTTGTGTAAGAGAAAAAAGATTTGGTGGTTTGAAGAGGCTGAGAATTAATATTCTCCAACTATAATCAGCACTTTAAAAGAATGGAGCTTCTGCTAGTCTTTCAGCCTCCTCATCCTCCAGGTACTTATTCAAATGCTAAGAGCAGCTGAAAATTGCACAAGACAGGAAATGTTTTGCATGAGGCCAAAGACTTTGTAACCTTAAGAGTAAAGAGCTGGTCTCTAGAGGATCCAGTTTATACCCTGAAGTGTTTTCCTGCTCTCTGACCTGAGCTTGAACACTGGCCCAGCCTCCTCCTGGGCTACTGGTTACCGCCCCTCCCCTGAAGGGCAGAATTAGTCTCTGATGATCTTCCAAATACTGCTCAAAGGAGCTGCAGTGGCCCCTCAAGCATAATCAGCCTGTCCACCCTGCCCCAGCTTATGGCCTGTTTACACACTGATGCTGTAACACATATAGGCGCTGCAGTAGACTGAATATCGTAACAAGCCAAGTGTTCAGATCCACCACAGAGAATAGATTTTTTACTTACGTTTTTTAATATTTATTTAAACACTGCAGTTTCCAAAGTTGTTCGTAAGACAGTTGCCATGGGCTTTCTGTGATCCAATCCTACTACCTTATGACGTTTCCTCCACGACTGTCCCCGTTTCTCCAACCACCCCCCACGCCTGCTCCCTTAGCAGTGCCTGACCTGCTGGACTACCTCGCTGGCCCTCCATGGTGTCGGAATATTAAACTTAAAATGAAATTCTGGAGTTTTAACATGAGTTTCCCCTATATTATTATTAAAGTTGTTTGAGACCGGGTCCACGTATCACATCTACCCCTCAGTCATAGATCAAGGGAGGTCTCTTGAGCAAGTGGGAGGATAATGATGAAGTCTGGAAGGAAGGGAGGGTTTTTCAGCTCTGAAGAGCTGACACAAACAACTGAGGCAGAGCCAACATAGTGGACCGGTTCTGGGCTCAGCTTTCTTAGTGGGGGATTGGACTGGAACTTGGTGAGAGAAGGATGACACATCTTCCTATGTGTGAGTGCAGGACAGAGAGTAAGTGACCTGGAGGAGGCTGGAAGTTCTGAGATGGATCTGGAAGTTAATGGACTAGGAGGCTCTGTACTTTCAGGTCAGAAAGGGACAATGCTCCCATTCAAAGCAAGAACAGGGAACTGACATTCTAGAACATATTTCCACGTTTCTTATGATGACTTTACAGAGAGAACGTATTTAAAGCTTCTCTTTGCAGATTAGCAGCACTAAATTTATTCTTTTCCATCTTGCTGTTCAGCGAGGCCTTGATTCTGGCTGGCAGCCTTAATCGTAACGTTTTCCTAAGCACGTGCAGCACAAACAGCACCCACACAATTTCCAGGCAGGGCAGCAAATGAGTGACTTTTGGAACCGGAGATCACCGGCACTCAAGGATTGAAGACGAAGGTGCATGCAACATCCACCACGTCAGAGGCAGAGAGGCGAGCATTTGTTGGTGCTTGCAGCTCCTGGGAGTGTGTCTCCTATCAATCTGGCGGTCCAGTACTGCCCGCTCTGCCTTTCTCTCTATCAGCGATGGAGATCCAGAGACCCTCTGCAGACGATCCCTGCCTTCCATCTGCTTTGGCATCTGCGCTGGGGACCAGAGCAAAGCTTCACAGCTGCGGCTTCCCTCACCCAAGCCTCCAGGACTGGCTGCAGATGCTCCAAGAACAATATAATTGGGACATTCTCTCAACAGCTACTCACACGTTCCCTCTAAATTTCAAAGAAGAGAAAATAAAACTGCTGCACAAATAATCCTGTGAAGGGCGGTGTGTCTTCTTTTTATTCCCAAAGAGGCCCCCAACAAATTACCAAAAGAAATAATTTATCAAGATCTGTGCTAAAGGTGATTCAAATCATTGATGGTCTCTTATGCAGTGGGTAATGCAGAAATATTCCACAGGACTGAAGATAGGAAATAATCAAAGCAAGTCAATAAAAATTATTCTGTAACTTGCCATCGTGTATGTTTGCATATGTATGTGTTACAGAGATAAGATACTTATTGAAGTTATCCGGGAAAATGTGGATAATTCTTAGATTAAAGATAGTAAATTACTGTGGGAGGGATGTACCCCAGTGCCTATTATCAAAGTCAAGTTTTACTGATCTACTACCATGCCCATTTGTTTACCTGTAACTCTATATTTCCATGTGTATTTTCATGAGAGAATCACAGAGCCAGTTACCTGTGACAAAGGCGAATGGCAAGGTAATCTAAAATACTTATCACCTTGTCTTTTGGAAGAAAACGAAAAGCATTGATAATTTGAGAACTCAGACATAAGCACTTATTTCTTATAGTCATTTTTGAACCCCGATAAGGAAGAAATTGCAAAGCTGTTCGAACCAGCTCAGAGGTGAGCTTAAGTGAACAGCCTTGCCCTCTTCGCTTGCATGGCTGATTCACAGAAAAAAACTAAAGTGCACAAGCGCATATTGCAAGTGGGAGGCAACATCTTATGTGATGACTCCATCTCCCAACTTATCTAAAGCTGGGAAAGCGCCTTCTCTAGAAACTCTGGGCCCAGTGCTCTGTAATTCCCAAGTTTCATGAAACCTAATGGAATTGGAAAAAACAGAGGAGCACTTTTACAGGAGTCCAGGGAATGGCATTGATCTACAATCCTTGCGTGTGGTTTTTCTGGGCGCAGAGGTGGGAGGGAGGGCATATTTCTAGACCCAGATCCCTAGTTTTAAAACTTCGTCACTGCCCCTATCAGATGGAGCAATGATAAACACACAAACCCTTGCTATTCCATGTCACACGCTGAAAACTTTTCCCAGAAGGGCAAAAGTCAGTTTGCAGTGTATTCTTTTGGACATGGTAAAGCTCAAGGCTTTTTAAAACCATAAAATACATAATATTTACGCAAATATCCTGAGAGGTGAATGTAAAAAGAGGTTGTTCTGCACATGTGTATACATATGAAGGAACACTCTCAGCCCTAAGATGAAACTGTTCAATTTGCTACAACATGGAAGGACTAGAAGGTTTCATCCTGAGCAAAGCAAATAAGTGAGAGAAAGACAAATATCAGATGATATTACTCATCTGTGGACATGAAACAAGGAAAAGAAATACTGAACAATGAAAAACTATTAACTCTCAATTTAAAGGATGATTACCAAACCCTGGAGGAGGGGTGGGAGGGAATTATGACTGGATCAGAGCTACTTTAGGGACATGGTGGAGGATTATAGTAGTGGTGAGCTGCAGGAACTTAGTCCAGAAATGCCCTGTATTTTATCACTAATGTAGCCACCTAACCCAATCTTTAAAAAATTTTAAATTTAAAACTATTTTAAATTAAATTTTAAAATAAAGAGCTATTTTTATTTTAAATGTTAAAATAAAAATTTATTTTAATATAAGATAAAAAATTAAAATAAAAGTGTTTAAAATGTTAAAATAAAAATTTATTTTAAATGTTAAAATAAAAAATTTATTTTAACATTTAAAATAAAAACTTCATTAAAATGTTTTTAATAATCCCTGAAATACTTGAAAGCGCAGGGGGGAAACTAAAAGTTAAAAGGTTAAAGATTAAAATCAACAAAGGAGAAATACAAATCAACTATCTATATATTCACTTCATTCCAGTCCATATTTAAGTGCTTCCCTTTGATCTCATTCCACTAGGAATATTGCAGAGCTTGGAAGGGAATGGACACATCAGCTGAGAACCCTAAAATCTCTACTCAAAGATCCACTACAACTTTCATTATAGCTTAAATCACAGGTTGTATAAAATACAAAATTCTTTTAGCCAATGCCTCATCAGATATTACTTTTGTTAAGGCAATGTTGGTTCTCACCAGCAGTGTAGGCTATCTTTATGTTTTGATATACTTTTCAAATGCTAAATGAAGGGATACTTTAAAGCGGAATAAAAAAAAGGGAAGAGAAAGAGAGAGAAAAGAATGTATAATCTAGATAAAAGTCAGTGCTTTCTATTATGATGTTATTACTATATAATTTTGATATGGATATGTAAATTCAGTTACCAACTAAAATAGTCAGAGTTTACTATTACAGGAATTATATTCAGAGGTTGAATAGTATGCATAGTGGGATTGCCTTGCACACAGCTGACCAGGGTTTGATCCCCAGCACCACCTATGGTCCCCTGAGCCCCGCCAGGACTCATTCCTGAGTGCAGAGCCAGGAGTAAGCCCTGAGCACCACCAGGTGTGTCTTCCACCAAAGAAAATGAAATAAGTTAAATGAATGAACATATGTTTAGCTGATTTTTGCACTCAACATCTGCATATCAAAAGTTACAAATCATTCTCAAAGACATGTATATTTAATCATGTTTCTACAACGAACAGTTTGATAAAATGGCAGTGGTTTATTTTTTCTGATTCTTTTATTTTTTTAACATTTTATTATACCACCGTGAGATATACAATTATAACGTTGTTCACGCTTGGAGGTTTTGGTCACACAGTGTTCCAGCACCTCACCCTCCACCAGTGCCCGTCACCCACCACCCATGTCCCCAATTCCCTCCCCCTCCCACATCCTGCCTAAATGGCAGGTTCTTGATCTCCTGTCTCTCTCCCTCTCTCTCTCCTCCTTCTCCTACACATTGTGGGTTGCACTCACGTACACTTAGAAGCCATCATTTGCATTTTTTTGTCTGTATTTAATGTTCAGTTCTATGTTGGTATCAGACCTTTAGACATTTATTCACACATGTTCCCTTCTCTATCTTACCTAACCTCTGACTCCCATGCGCTTGTGGCAATTTCCACTTTTGGTAAGATCACCTGGTATATTTATGTCATGCAAATAAATGCAGTCATTCTATGTCCCTCTCTTTCCTTCTGACTAATTTCACTCAACATGATTCTTTCCTTGTCCATCCATTTATAGGCAAATTTCATAACTTCATTTTTCCTGACAGCTGCATAGTATTCCATTGTGTAGATGTACCACAGTTTCTTTATCCAGTCATCAGTTCTCGGGCATACTGGTTGTTTCCAGGTTCTGGCTATTGTTAATAGTGCTGCTATGAAAATAAAGTGCAGATTGTGTTTCCGCTGTGTGTTTTGGCTTCCCAGGGTATATTCCCAGGAGTGGTATGGCTGGGTCAAAGTCTTTGGAGGAATGTCCATATTGTTTTCCAGAAAGGTTGTACAAGTAGACATTCCCACCAACAATGTATGAGAGTCCCCTTTCCCCGCATCCACGCCAGCACTTGTTGCTTTTACCCTTTTGGATATGGGCCATTCTCTGTGATGTGAGGTGATATCTCATTGTTGTTTTGATTTGCATCTCTCTGATGATTAGTGATGATGAGCATTTTTTTCATATACCTTTTGGCCATTCGGATTTCTTCCTTGTCAAAGTTCTATTCATCTCTTCTCCCCATTTTCTAATGGGGTTGGCTGTTTTTTTTCTTATATAGCTGTAGGCACTGGTTTATTTTTTGTTTTGTTGCTGTTTGTGTGATCAGGGTCACACGCACCTATGCTCAGAATCACTTCTTGCATGACTCTGGGGACCATAGGTGGTATCAGGGACTGAGCCCAGGTCAGACGTGTGTAAGGCAATTGCCTGTACTATCTCCCCAACCCAGGACTGGGTCTGTAATATGCATCCAGAGCCAAAAGGAGATGATCAGCACATAGGACAGAGAACTGTCAAATGTCTACTATACTTCACTATGCTAACAGTGTCAGTAGCTCTGACACATGAACAAACATTGTCTTATCATAGTCTTCTATTACTACAACAGTTTTGTTACTTTTACTCCATCAGCAGGAGTATGTTCTAGAGCAGAGTTTGTTGCCAGACTTATCAGAGCTTCTTCCATTTTTTCAGAAAGAAAAACAAATTACACAGTGCCTCCTGGAATCCTTCCTTCCTGAAGCAAACAAACAGGACAAAGTTCCCCAATTGTACACCCAAGTCTCCTACTGCTTCCTTGGAATTTTTGTGCCCTCCCAGGGACAGCATCATCAGCTTTAGGAAACAGTAATCTAGAGGATGAATTCTTTCCTCTCTGATGGTAATTCATAGACAAATGTACATCTGATTTGAACTCTGCTGGGAAATACTGAAAAGAAAGAAATATTATTTTTCATTAGTAGCTTATTTGATATAGCTCATTTGTACCATGCCTATTTTGGAATTCCAGGTTTCATTCTTATTTAAAATAGGATATATGAGAAAAGAATGAGGTTCCTCAGAACCACTGAGAAAACTGAAAAGATTAGGGAGCCAAGAAAATCATATTAAATTTTATTCCATATCTATGGTGAAATGGTGCATTTACTAAGTGTTTATAGTCAGGTTCTATTCTTAGTATAATGGATATTATATTAACATTAATTATTATAGATGTGTATATGCAAAACACATATATATGCATCCATACTATACAAAGACATATATAAATCCAAAGGCATTTAACAAAGAAGCAAAAGTTTAAAAAGTACCTAAATGATTAGTATACATGGTGCTAGACATGATAACTACCCTTACTGGGGTAATCACTTCACAATATATACATGGAACCAATCATTACATGTGCATATTAGCATATATAGCATTATATGTTGATTATTTTAATACAGCTGGGTTAAAATTAATGTCTTAAAAATAAATTAATCAATTTATCTATTTGTATACCTTGAAAATATTGGCATTAAATTTATGCTGCTTGCTCTGTATCCACAGATTTAACATAGATTATATTTATTAATGCAGGTAACTATAGATTTCTTTTTTTGAGGAGGGGCCACAACCAGCAGTGCTCAATGCTTGCTCCTAGATCTGTGCTCATGGATCACTCCTGGCAGGCTTGGTGGACCACATGGTGTGCCAGGAATAAAACCCAGATCAGACACATGCAAGGCAAGCACCCTAACTACTATAGCATCACTCCAGTCTCTCAAATGTTTCTTAAGCACCTGTTTGCATGGCACCATACTAGATGCTGAGCTATCACTTGTATCACTAGTCATCGATTTGCTCAAGCGGGCACCAGTAACATCTCCATTTATCCCTGTTTGCATGCTCGAATAGCCCAAAGTACTGCTCACTCAAGGAACATGAAGAGCCTCAAACCTGGCGCTTGTCCTCAAGGAGCTTATAGACTAAAATAAAAAGTCCATGAAGACTGGTATGCACACTCTTTTCTCTGTTTCCAATGCACACTATGGTATCTAACACGGAGTAAAACCACAAAAGTTGATGTTTAATGGACAAAGCAATTCGTACTTGTTGAGTATAAAGAGAGTCTAAAAACAGGATTTTTATTACTATTATAGCACCATGAGATAGACATTTACAAAGCTGTTCATGATTAGGTCTCAGTCATACAATACTGCAGCACCCATTCCTCCACCAGTGCCCATTTCCCACCACCAATGTCCCAGATTCCCTCCCCCACCCTCAGCCTGTCTCTATAGCAGTCACTTTTCTTCTCTTTCTTTCTCTTTTCTCTCTCTCTCTCTCTCTCTCTCTCTCTCTCATCCTCTCTCCCTTCTCTAACACGTTGTGGCTTGCCATACATACATTCAGGGGTTATGAAGTATATCCCTTTGCCTACATTCAATGCTCAGTTCTAGTCAGGCATTACCATTTCCAACAATTAGCAGAACACTAGTATATATTTATATCCCACAAATGAATGCGGTCATTCTATGTCTGTCCTTTTCTTTCTGACTAATTTCACTAAGCATGTTAATCTCCATGTCCATCCATTTGTAGGCAAATGTCATGACTTCGAAAAACGGGATTTCTTGGTCTGCTGTGATGGTCAGGGCAGTGTTCCAATAGCGGTGATGCTTATCTTGGAACTTTGTGTAAGGCCAACATGCTGCCTCCCTACTGTGATGTTTGTTCCACACATCTAGGTGCTCTGATATCTTTCTCCTTCGGAAGTTTTTATTCCTTTTTTTAGAAGTTCTTTCATGTGATTTAAAATGGTTATTTTCTGTCTAGAAGACAGAAAGCATATTAAGACATTCAACATGTGTTTCTAATCCACTAGAAAGAACATGGGACTTTATGGAACTAGCATCTTAGAAATGTGTGCACTCTGCCTTCCACTCTGAGTACACGACCTTCAGGGTCCAGCTGGGCTCGTCCTCTTATAAAATCTCAACAGAAGAGTAGTGCATCAACTTTCACCTCTTTGCAACCTCAGCGCACCAGCCAGTCACCACCTGTGAGGGAGACTCTTGGCAAACTGAACGGTTTAAAAGGAGAACATGAAGAACCAGCATCTACTCAGTAATATCTGTAGATGGATGAATAAATGGCTAATATTTTTCTGAAAAATGTAATCATGTTTTCAAATGTTGTTTTTTTTTTTAGTTTACAATTTTGCAAAGAGATTTTCTCCCTCAGTTTAATATGTCCAAGTCACAGAAACACTTTTACAGAATAATCAGTTTCCTCTTTCCATTAAATGATACAGGAAATGGTTTTTAAAACCTGATTTACTCTCCCTGAACAACATACTTACCATGTTTTCAAAATGATGATTTATTAAAGTGAAAATGCAATATACTGTGCACTGCAGTATAATGGATTTTGTGCAGTTGTTAGTAATATTTCTACCTTATTTTACTCAGAGTCGATTACTTTATTATGATTACTAAATAACTGCAATAATATATGTAACCAAACAAAGATCACACTCCCAAAATTGTTGAAATACATATAATAACCAAGTATCTATGAAACTGGTAAAATGTTAGATTTGAAAAGAATTATAGCTTAATTTGCTTCTGAGAAAATACTTTTATGAAACTGGGAAAAAACTCAATAAATAACTATAGATAAAACTTTCCTGGATAAAGGATTTCCTGGATTTGGGGCACAGAAAACACATTGTGATGAAAATATGTTATTTTACCCTTTTTTATCCTCACATATTTTTGCTATTAATGCACAATTGTTATCTGCGGAGAAAAGAGCAGCTTAAAATAATTCTATAAACTTAATTTTACTATGCCATGATTTTATGATCTTTACTGGTATTTTTTATTGAAGCTTTTGAATTGAAGAAAGGTAAATTGAAGAGAAATAAAAGTATATTTATAAAAATAACATTTAAAATGCATGCTCTGTTATTAGAACATTTGTCTTTAAAAGGCACAAATAATATATAAGCCTCCAACTGTGGTGGAGCAAAAGATGCAATGATCAGTTTTACCTAAACTTAGAGCCCTCAAGCCTTCCTCCTTCTCTGAAATAATTCCCTGTGCATAGAGGGTCAAATGGAAATGCTGCCAGTAATGGTGCTGTTTGAACACAACAAATACTGTCTCCCTTCAAGCATGCCTCATGTATTAGTCTTTCCTAAGCAAGTTCTCTTGGTCGGAAATGATCTGGTTGGTGGAATAGAAACAGTCATCACTTGTCTTGTATCACTTGTCTTCCCGTTGTTCATTGATGTGCTCGGCGGGCACCAAAAACATCTCCATATGTCCTGTTGCATGCTAGTGTAGCCCAAGGGCATCTGCTCACTCCAGGAACATAAAGACCCTCAAACCATTCGTTCAGGTCATGGGAATGAGGTCTACAATTGTCACTTTTTTTGGCAGTGGAAACAATCATACCAGTGAGGAAAATTGGGGATCACAGCCATGTATGAAAGTTGCAGGAAAATCTCAGTAAACATCAATAATGTAAGAGTTTAGAATATATATATATATATATATATATATATATATATATATATATATATATATATATCTGGGGCTGTATTTTTAAGTTTTTTTCTTTCTAAATTTAACTGATTTATTCTTTTTCCCGGCTAAAGACTTTTGTTATAATCTATTTACCATGAGCCACCACT
The DNA here is from genome assembly GCA_021461705.1 of Cryptotis parvus. NCBI lineage: Eukaryota > Metazoa > Chordata > Mammalia > Eulipotyphla > Soricidae > Cryptotis > Cryptotis parvus. The sequence continues at coordinate 34,567 of JAJIBD010000920.1, read as the reverse complement.
GACTGTGTCAGCCTCAGATTTTGTAAACACACCTCGTGCGCGTGCACATACACACACACAAATGCCTCAAATTCTAGGGAGAGAACATTTCACTGCTGAACAACCAATGGGTCATAGAAGAAATTGAACAGGAAATCCAAAGATTCCTGGAAACAAATGAAAATGAAGGCACCAACTATCAGAACTTGAGGTACACAGCAAAAGCAGTGTCAAGAGGAAAGTTCATAGCTCTGCAAGCATTCACCAGGAAGAAGAAAGGGTCCACATAAATAACCTGACTTCACAGCTCAAAATAATAGAAAAAGACCAACAAAAGGAGTCCAACCCAGGCAGAAAGAAGGAAATAATAAAACTTAGGGAGTAAATAATTGAGCTGGAAACCCAAAAAAAAAATCCAAAAGATTAACGAAACCAAGAGCTGGTTCTTTGAAAAAATAAACAAGAACAAACCACTGGCTAGACTTGTAAGGACTGGGAAAGAGAGAACCCAAATAAACAGTATCAGAAATGAAAATGGGAACATCACAACAGAAACCACGGAAATCCAAAAGACCGTCAGAGACTACTTTGAGAGTCTGTATGCCATGAAACATGAGCACCTAGAAGAAATGGATAAATTCTTGAACTTCTATAACCTCCCATGACTGAAACAAGACTTGCAATACCTGAAAAAGCTTATCACCGAGGAAATTGAAACAGTAATTAAAAGTTTGCCCAAACACAAAGCCCAGGTCCAGATGGATTCACTAGTGAATTCTTTCAACCCTTTAAGGAAAACCGACTGCCAGTTCTTTTCAAGCTCTGCCAGGAAATAGAGAACATCTTATTGGATATGTAAACCAAGGCTCAATCTCCTATTGGATTATCTGTGGTAAGGAAGAGTATGTCCTTTAGCAGCAGAGTTTCGCCTTCTATGGCATCAGGGATATTTGAGCTGTGCTGAAAACTGACCTAATTTTCAGCACAAGCTTTAGAGAAACAAGTAATCACAGATTCCATGTTATCCAGATCCTACAAAAAGCCAGCTGCAAAGGCACTGGAACTTAATCCAACTCCATCTGAGTACATAGATCAAAGTGTTCATTCTCTCACTGTTCCCAGATATTGACTGAAGTACTGCTACACACTGTAGCCAAAGCAAACTATTTCTGAAATGATTTTAACCATTACATTTTGATTTTGATATCTTTTAGTAGAAAAGTAGAGTGTTACTCATATTAGTAAATATTTTGATGAAATTCTTTATTTTTACTGCCAGACTTACTTTCCAGTGATGCCAATTTGCTCAATTAACTTCATAAAGAATACAATTGAAAATAAAAACAAAATCAGAATAAACAGAAGTCATATGTGTGTGTTTGGTGTTTGGAGGCTCCCCCATAAAGCTCTCAGATTTGCTCATACTCTATTCATTCCTGGCTCTGTGCTCAGTACTGAGCCCTGATAGTATTCAGAGGATCATACACAATGCCGAGGATTAAAAACAGGGTCATAAAATCCATGCATCCAAGGCAAGTGCATTACCCTTCTACTATTTCTCTAACCCACTCCAAATAATTAGAAATTAGAGACTACTGGATTCGCTTAGAGTAATCCAATTCAAAAAAATTTTCTTTTTTCTTTAATTGTTTTATTATATCACTGCAACATGTGCAATTACAAAGATGTTCATATTTGGGTTTCATGATACAGTGTTCCAGCACCCATCCCTCCACCAGTGCCCATTTCCCTGATTCCCCCTCCCTCCTCCAGCCTGCATCTATGACTCTCTCTCTCTCTCTCTCTCTCTCTCTCTCTCTCTCTCTCTCCCTCTTTCTCTCTCTCCCTCTCTTTCTCTCTCTCTCCCTCCCTTCTCTTATACATTTGGCTTACAATACATACATTTAGAGGTTATCATGTATATCCTTTTGCCTACTTTCAATGCTCAGTTCTAGGTTGGTACTATCATTTACAATAATTATTAGTACACTGTTCCTTTCTCTGTCTTACCTAACCTCTGACTCCTACACACTTATAGTAGGCTCCACTCACTGACAACACTTCCTGATCTATGTTTTGTCTGACCTTGGATATTGGTATCATGCTGTTTCTTTTATATCCCACAAATAAATGCAGTCATTCTATATCTGTCCTTTTCCTTCTGGCTAATTTCTCTCAGCATGATCCTCTCCATGTCCATCCATCTATAGACAAATTTCATATCTTCATTTTTCCTAACATCTGCATAGTATTCCATTTTGGAGATGTGCCAAAATTTCTACTGCATAATATTAGAGCCAAGTAGAACAAAAACCGTGGTAGCTGGAAAACTGTTTTCATTTATAACCAAAATGAGAGACGCATCAAATAAGTATATAGAAAATATACTTTCAAGTATATTGAAAATAATAGATCAAAATGCTCTCACTATCAGAAAAAAGATGCTAGTGTGCACTTGTTGGAGGACATGTTTAGCTAATCTGGGAGTTTTGTTGTTTTGCTCACTCCCAGCTTAATCTTATTTAAGCCAATGTTCATTCTAATGAGATCTCTCTTCTATGTAAACACTGCTAGAGGGTGTGGCAGTTACAGAAGTCACCTTGATTGAATAACTTCTGACTTATACATCTACTAAGACTTCTATGTTTTCTAGATTGGGCACAGCTCCTCTTTATACCCACTGCACCCAGCGTGGGACAGTTAGAATTTACCAGAAGACTACCACCCTGGCTACGCTGAGACTAAAGGTAGACTATAGGAAGGATCATACTAGTTTGCTCTAAGCAGGCGAGAGTGACCCTTTCAGTACATGAGAACAAGATACTCAGAATCACCCTGGTGCAGATAATAAGGGACCTTGTGGGTACCATCTAGATTACATGAAGCTCATGAAGTTAAGATGTATTACTTTATATCAGCCCCTCTCTCTCCAGTGTTTTACATAAGAGATAATCTCGGGATTAGTCCTTGGTGTAACCTTTGTTTATACCTGCAATAGGGTGTGGCCCTACACTATGTTTAGGGTTCTTTGTTGACATGACAACCTCCTGATTGGATTACTTTGGTGTATATAAGGGGCTGACTTAAGGCCTCTTCACCTTTTACCTTTTGCCTTTTGGTTCCTCAGCCTTCAGCTTTTGGCTCCTGCGGCTTTTGGCTTTTGGCCTTTTGCTCCTTCTGGGTAGGACTCAGCTCGGGTGAGATCCTCTCTCTCTTTGGTGGGAGACTTAGGCTCTTTTGTATGGTCTAAGTTTGGACCAGAGCTAAAGTTTGTTCATTATATTGGAGTGCTGTGGAAGAGCTTTCGAACTATTTAAAGCCATTTTTGGAATTGCACCGGACTTGTGAGTTTTCATCTTTCTCCCGGAGTCCTCAGAGGTAGAAGACAACCTCTGTCCTGACACTGTCGGGGGCGCGGGAGACATTCCCCGACATGCACTCAATAATTTTATGTTTAAATTTTAAGTATTGAAGTAACATGCAACTAAAATATATTATATATAGCTTTGTAAGTATATGCAGAGATATTTATGTATATAAATGTATATATATATGTAAGTATAGCTACTCTTTTTCTGTCCTTTGGGAGGAATAAACTCTCATAATAAAACAAGTATGTCTATTTCCCACATCTTATTTAAGGCTGTTTTACATGGTAAAAATAAAGCTTGCATCTGATAAAAATTACTCTGAAATAACATTTTTATATCAAAAAGTAAATTTTCTGGGCCATGAAAACAGCGTAATTGTCTGGAGAGCATATTGTACCTGTGGGGGGGTAGGCTCCAGACCACCACTGCATGGTCCCCTGAGCATGACCAGGAGTGATCCACGCGCACCACTGAGTATGACCTAACACTCCTCATAAAAGCAAGTGTTCAAAGTATAATGAAGACATATCAGAAGAATACTGAATTACTTATAATATAAAATAAAACAGTACAGTTTCATTTCTTCTTAATATAAAAATCTGGCTCATAAGATATTTAACTTCTTCACAATTACATTACTTTCAAATTTTGAGGCCAGTGGTGTAATAGTAAATGTTTGAACACTAGCTTCTTAGAATGGAAAACATGTCTCTCTTGTAGCACTTGCCAATTTCTGTGATATAAATACTATAACCAAAGCCAGTGTGAAGCTACCAATAAGCATGGTGTCAGGACACAGAGTTAGGAAGAGATGTACAGGAAGAGATGTGCAGCCCAATGCAAACCAACTCACAGGACAGTTTGCTTAAAGGTAGGATTTGAAAACAGACAGCTGGAGTCAAGATCCCACTAGGAGTATAATCCTGTTTGTACATACTTTATGGAGGGTGGATTACAAAGCAGGGGGTATATTAGAAGAGTTTTAATGGATGTAGCATAGTTCCAAGAGAACATAAAAAAGCAAATCCAAAAAAGAGCAGAATACTTAACTAGAGATTGAACAATTAATTAAAAACTACTTCATGCAAATTATACATATAATGTTTTCTTGTGTCTGTATATAGTATTTGTGCATTGCATAGGTATGTATATTTATATAAATACATATTGACCATTTCATGAAATTGGGTGATGATAAATATAGACAGGTAGACAAATGATTGAGAGAAAATGAGGTTCAGAGCATGGTATTTTGTGCTGCATTATGAATAATTAATTAAATGTACAAATTATGTGTATATAATTATTTGATATAAGCCCAATCCATATATCATGATTATTCTATTTGACAACTTGTCTGCAGCCCAAATGAGGTTTCTATCAGCCAAGGATATAGTTCAAAGGCCTGAAGCTCATGTGGAAGCGCCAGTTCCATCCCAAGCCTTACATGGCACCCTGAGCATCACCTAGAGTCACCCCCATCACTGACACAGCCTTCAGCAATGCTGGTCATGGCCCCAAACAAATGACAAAACTGTGTGTTTCTGTGAGGGCATGGGTTACATTGAAATTGTCTTTTATTCTGTGTCAAAGAATTCACTTTGACATCTCCGTCAAAGAAGAATTACTATAACAGACTTTTATTTGACTGCTGGGATTTTTACTTGATCAATGATTTAACTCTATAATATGTCTTTCATTCAACTCAATTGTTGGTTTCATCAAGTGACCTCTTAGATCAGGAATGTAGATGAACACTTGTCTGGGTTCCATCATATGACCTCTCAGATCAGGAATATACTTGAACATGTGCGTTGGGTCCAACAAATGACCTCTCAGATGAGGAATAAAGGTGAACATGTGCTCTGGTTTGCTCTGTCATTTCCTAATAACAGTACTAAGATAGACTAAATAACACAAATAATGTATCAGACTTTGGCTTGGAAATTAGTCTCAATTTCTTTTAAAGAGGGTAGCTATAAATTGATAAAGTCAAGTTTTCAATCATCTGAGCTATCATTAAAACACTGTCCACTTAAATTTCTTGACTATTCACATATAAACATGATAAACCCCAACTGTCTCTGGGCTTCTATATGCAAATAGACTTAGTTGTTAATAGTCTTATCTCTGTTATGTTAACTTGGGTTCTCTTCTAGTTTTAGCTCTTTACTATCCTCAAACATTACTAATTATAGATTTGTTTTAATTACTGACGTCAGAATAAACAAAGAGACAATTCAGTTGGTAGCTGAGAACACTTCAGTGCTCATTAAATATATGGAATCGAACAAATTCAAGTCCAATGACTGTCAAAGATTAAAGTGGAGATCTGTTGGGGCCGGAGCTATAGCCCAGCGGGTAGGGCGTTTGCCTTGTACGCAGCCGGCCCATGCCGGCATGGGTTCGATCCCGGGCATCCCACATGGTCCCCTGAGCACCACCAGGAGTAACTCCTGAGTGCAGAGCCAGGAGTAGCCCCTGAGCATTGCCGGGTGTGACCCAAAACCAAAATAAATAAATAAATAAATAAATAAAGTGGAGATCTGTCACCGGAGAGACAGACAACATGTAAGGTGCTATCCTTGCACACTACTGGCCAGGGTTCCATCCTCCACTCTATATGGTTCCCCAAGCCCCATCAGGAGTAATGGCTGAACACAGAGCCAGGAGAAAACCCTGAGTGTCACCAGGTATGGTCCATAAAAGTTAGCAAATAAAGGAACAAAGCAGAGTTTGCATTTTCCATTCAAAGTTGAACTGTGAGGTCAGCAGACTCTTGAAACTGAATGACATCGTTTAGAAAAACTGAAGAGTCTCATCATGTTTTATACCATATTTCTGTGGAAAACTATGTCAAATATTTTTGTCTTTTTAACTTCTGGGTTTCAATCTGTGGCTCTCAAAGTCTACTCCTAGTTCAGTCCTTAGTAGAATTCCCAAAGGTTTTTGAGCACCATATTTTGCCAGGACCCAGGCTTCCATCATCTGTGCTCTAAGAACATTTTTGAAATATCTCCTTGGGTTTGATATTTTTTGAATACATGTCTCTATGTCCTGACATATTAACAAAATTCATATGCTATTATAAATAGATGCTATTATAAAATGCTATTATAAATATCCTCACAACAAGCCAGACAGCCCTCCAACTCCATGAGGGCCACCATTTTCCACATCCGGACCTCCCTCTCATCAGAACTCCATCCAGCAGATGAGCCTATCACAGCCCGGATCATCGAACACCCACCCTGCAGCAGTTTTTTTTTTTTTTAAATCCGGCCCAGATATGCTGATCCCTAGACTCACAGACATGGGGCAGAGCTGCTACCAGCTCTCCCTGTACCCAGCCACTCACGAGGCACCCAGGGGGGATGGCGGGTTCTAGCCCTGGCCCACCACCCCAGCAGAGCCTCGCAACAAGCCAGACGACCCCCCCACATTCCATGAGGGCCGCCATTTTCCACATCAGGACCTCCCTCTCATCAGAACTCCATCCAGCAGACGAGCCTATCACAGCCCAGCTTGCACGGCCACGTGGTTCATCAATAAATGCTGTATTTAGAGGTGACTACAAGAGTATGCCACCCGCATGGCAAGCCTGGCAAGCTGCCCGTGTCATATTTGATATGCCAAATACCAGTAACAATTATGTCAGGTTATTCCCATGACTTAATATAATGGTTTGAGGCAGTTTATGTTCCTGAGTGAGCGATGCCCTTAGGCTCTACTAGCATGAGACAGGACATATGGAGATGTTACTGGAGCCCGCTTGAGCAAATTGATGATGAACAGGAAGATAGTGATAGTGATATATTAATAGAACTAAGTAACAAAATATCTTGATTTTATATCGTGTATTTTTATAGAAAGCATGATAAAATTATGGAAATAATCTAATTACTGAGGTAAAACCTTTGTGGCAAAAAACAAATTACTGGTATATATCTTAAATCTAAATAGAATGTCACAGTATAATTGTATTCTGTGTTTATTTTATTTTCAGTACATTACTTATAATTTTCATTCCAAAGATGGAAGGGTTAGAAACAGAGACAACAACAACAATGCAGCAATTCAATAAAACAAGACAAATAATAGGATGAAAACCCAAAACGGCAAAGAACACAGTAGCTGCCACGTTCTTCTCTACAGTCACAAATCACTCATATAAGATCAATGAAGAATTCAAAAACAGCTCTTAGCCTAGTCCTTTGGTACCTTCTTTACTGATTAAATTTAGCATCAATATTCAACTATTCACATAAATTACATTGATGTTACACATTTCCACATAAATTTATTTACTCTAAGAGCTGAGGTATTTTCTCTAATAGAATAGATAGCAAAAATCAAGTAAATCAAAAACATTTTTAAACTTTTAAATGAGAAAATAAAAGAGTAAGAAAAATTGAACTTAAATCTTTATTTAAAATATTTCTATAATGTAAATTTTTCGGCATTGGAACTTATTCAAAATCCAGCATTTGGGAAGGAGGAGAGAGAAGTATGAGGCCCCTAGGAGTCCCTACAAATCTCAGAGTCGGAAGGATAGTACAGTGGATAAAGGCGTAGACACCTTGTGCCCTACTTTGCTTCCTAGCATCCAAGATGGTCCCCAGAGCCTGTCAGGGAGTGATCTCTGAGCGCAGAGCCAGGAGGGAGTCAGAGCACTGCTGACTTGCCTCTCACCCAACAGTAGAGTTCATACCTCTCTCAAAAATTAAGCCACAAGGAAATATCATAGACAAAGGAACACAGCATTTCTTTTTCCTATAATTAAAAATTCCAACCATTTATAATCTTTATCTCTATTTTTTGTTGTACAATGAAATGTGAAAGCCATAATAATGCTTCTTTGAGACTCCGTTTTGTCCTTTTTTTTATTCTACTGTGGAGCCTATGTATTAAAACACCCAAAGTGTGCCAAACTCTGACCACACATCTAATCTCTTTCCTCTCTATCTTTACATTGTTCTGAGTTTGCAAATTTTGCATAAGTTGTAACGATAACATGGGAAGATAATATTACTTGACTAATAAGATAATGACTAATAAAAGCGGTAACATGGGAAGATAATATGACTAATTTTACATGTTTAAATGTCTAGGTCAATATAACATATTTAAACCATAATTTTTCCAGTTGACCACATTAACAGTTTCACATATCACAAAGTTATACTGTTTATGTCCAGAGACTCTCAAACATGGGGCAGAGCTGTTCCTTGCTCTCCCTGTGCACAGCCGTTCATGAGGCAGTCGGGAGGCATGGCGGGTTCTAGCCCTGGCCCACCACCTCGGCAGAGCCTCACAACAAGCCAGGAATGCCCCCCCTCACTCCACGGGCGCCGCCATTTTCCACATTCGGACTTCCCTCTCATCAGAACTCCACCCAGCAGACCAGCCCAGCACAGCCCGGTTTGCGCGGCCGTCGGCTCATCAATAAATGCTTTTTTTGGAGGTGTTTAATAGAGTTTGCCTCCCGCTTCGGCAAGCCTGGCAAGCTTCTCGTGTTGTATTTGACATGCCAAATTCCAGTAACAATTATATTGGGTCATTCCCATGACCTAATATAATGGTTTGAGGCTCTTTATGTTCCTGTAGCAAGCCAATGCCCCTGGCTCTACTGGCATGAGACAGGACATATGGAGATATTACTGGTGCCCACTCTAGCAAATAGATGATCAACGGGAAGATCGTGATCATGATCGTGATACTGTTTATTATAGAAAAATTGGATTTGAAGAAAGCAGGATCGAGATGACTGAACGGAGAGAATCTTTGTTTTCGTCCTTCCATAATTATAGCAAATCTATACCAAAATTTAATAGAGATACACACACACACACATACCCCTGGACAAATAACTAGAGTCATATCCAGGCAGAGAGTAGAAAAAGGAGACCTCTCCTATGTAAGATACTCTCCCACAGAACACCAAGTCGCAAACCAGTAAAGAATTCTGCTTTATTCTGGGGGTGTAGTATGTTGTTCTGAATACCCAGAACCCCAATACTATGATCATATATTTACTTTCAGAACTGAAAGAACTTACAAGAAACTTTGGTGTGCAGTTGGGTAAGAGTTGCTGGCATATGTTATCTTGGTGACTTCACAGAGAGCAGTATTGGTAGACAGAATAATGGCAGTCATTCACATTTCTAGAGTAAGGCTTCCTAAGGAGAGTACCAACCATCCTAAGAAATAGCTGGGCTATCTGGGGGCTCAGCAAGTACTGTCTTAGGGATTTCTCCAAATATATCTTATCTCTCCTGTCCTCATTTGACATTAGCAAACAAGCCACATTTTGAGACATAGCCCAGCAAAGAAACACAACAGGCAGTTGGACCCTGTTGCAGGCTGGCCAATCCCCAGCCTGACTCTGTTCCCTGCCAGTACTTAACGACATGATCCATCACCAGCTGGGTCTGAGACATAAACCCTCTTTAAGATCCAAACTGGCAATAGTTGCCTAGTAGTTGCCAATGTCTGCATGACCATGATACCTTAGCAGTTGCCAGAAACTCATGACTAAAGATACCTTGCTCATTGTCTAGACCTGCTCACCTCAGTACAATGCTCATGCTAGACATTAGCAAATATGAAATCCCAGGTCTCTACCTTGTCTGCTGATCTGACCACATCCTGGGACACAAAATAATTGTGAACAAAGTCATGAAGACTGAAATCACAAGTATTTTTCTCAATCACAGTGCTATAAAATTGGAACTGAAATTGAAAAAAAATATTTAAAAAATCTCAAATATATTGAAGTTAAACAACACACATAAGGTTAATGATAAAATTTAAGGAGAAACTGAATTAAGTTTATAGAAAGAAAAAAGAATCAAGCTATCCATTATCAAAACTTATGGACCAGTGCAAAAGTAATACTGAGTGAAACTCATAGAAAATGTTAACATCTGGAGACGGGTGACAACTTGAAGTGGGAAAAGATTTCACAGTTTTAATCAACCTGGATGTAATGTGGTAACATACATGTGGAAGAGGTATTAAATTCTATCCCTAAAACATTAATTAAAAATATCTGATTTTCTTCTTCAAATGATTTTCCTTCTGCATAGTTTATAATTTCATGATATACATATATTCACACACATGCACATGGAACAACCCAAATAGAAGGAAAATATATTTAAAAAAAAATACATATTGGGGGTGAAAGAGATATTGAAGGTAAGGCGCTACTTTGCTTGCAGCTGACCTGGGTTTAATATTTGACATCACAAATGGGTCCCGCTACCCCTGAGGAATTATCCCTGAGCACAGAGTCAGGAGTAAGCCCTGAATACCACTGGATAAGAGTTGAAATCAAATAAAACCCTTATTGATCAGGGTCAGGAAGAGGGTATGAAGTTAGACAAAAAAATATTTGATCTCTGGTACAATGGCCCACCATATACCATTGGGTATGGCTCTAGATGACACCAAACACTTCTAGGGTGGCCCTGGTAGTTTGCTGCACCTCAGACTTAATCAGCACCACAACATTGGGTCCTAACATTGGGCCACTGGCACAGTTCTCCAAGTATAACTAGAATTAACCTCTGGGATCCCAGAGCACAGCATGAGAGACTCACCTCCACAACAGAATGACTGGTATCATGAATATCACTAAAGTCCCCATACCTATGTCTAATTTTTTTAACAAATCTTAGTAGCATCCATATCACTTGTATCACTTGTCTTCCCATTGTTCATCAATTTGCTTGAGCAGGCACCAGTAACATTTCCATTCGTCCTGTTGCATGCTGGTGTAGCCCAAGGGCATCTGCTCGCTGCAGGAACTCAAAGAGCCTCAAACCATTTGTTCAGGTCAGGGGAATGAGGTCTATAATTGTTACTGGTTTTTGGCATATCAAATATGACACGGGTAGCTTGCCAGGCTCTGCCCTGTGGGTAGCATCCATATAACCGATAGAAATATACATTCTCTATACATAAAGAGACTTAAGTGATAAACTCTAAATATCTGCAGGGCTAGCCACAATGTGTAAAAAGAAGAGGGAGAGAGATGCAGAGACAGAGAAAGAAAGAGAGGGAAACTGGGCTACCTGCTATTGAGGCAGCCTAGGGGTGGGTGGGAGGGGTGGGGGTACATTGGTGGTGGAAATGGGGCACTAGTGGAGGGATGGGTGCTGGAATACTGTATTACCAAGAACCAATTATGAACACCTTTGTAATTGTATGTCTCATGGAGGTATAATAAAAAATTTTAAAAAAAGAAATATACATTCTCTATGTGATATTGCTGAGGCTAATATCAAGGTCACTAATTACATAACATACTTGAGCTCCTTAATAATCTAGTTTGTGCATAAATGGCTTTTGAACAAACAGGTGGAAATGACATTTATTTTCCCACTATTTTGTTGTTTTTCCAAAACTCTTTATGACTTATTTTCTAGAAGAGTATTCTGCTAAAAACACAATTATTCCCCAATTTAAATATCTGTTGACTGAACCCCCATTGTACTTGTTATCATAGTTGTCTTGGTCTCAGTTAAACGTAATGGTTTAGGGACTTATATGATTCTTTGGTCTCCAAAGATTGCACATAATGGAGCCCAAGTGACGCTGCATTATTGGCAATCATCCTGGAACTAATAACAGCAGTTATTCGGCCTATCATCTCCTAGGAATTAATAGCAAAGCTCTTTTTTTCTCCATTTGCAGGACATCATCATTACCATTAAAAGGCTCTTAAAATGATAATGTGCTGCTGTAACTCATACGATGGACAGTAAAGGGTTATAAGTGGAAGTGCTGAGGAGGCAGTCCCGGCTTAACCTATAGACTTGAATGTTTTTCCTCTTGGACTGCTGCATGGAAAAATAAATAAATCAACAGAATAGTGAGCAGCTTAGATAAGTGGTTAGTTTGCTTTGTTTGTTTGTAGTTTTGATGCCAGAGATTGAATCCAGAGTCTCACAAGCAAGGCTACCACGGAGCTCATACCTGGCCTTCGTGATAAGTGTACTTACTTCTTGGTTAGCTTCTCAGGCATGGCTTTTTATAGTGACAAACAGAAAATATCTTTTCTATTCAAACAAAAAGATTTCCTATGGGCCTGCTTATTCAAGAATTGATAATAATAACCAAGTATTTCAGAACAAAGGAATGCAATCACAGTGCCCAAAGGGAGTACTGGAAGATAGAAACCTTAAAGGAAGAAAAGACTGTTAAAATTACCCAACATAACATAGGAACAGGAATGTGAAATGTACAAAGAATAGGAAGTGACAAAGAAATGTAAGTTAAGCCATTAACTCTTTGTTGAGGCCTGAGCTTGCAGGCATTATACTAAACATGGGTGACATACAAGAACACAGACTTGGCTATGCACTTGCCCTGCAGCTGTTGAGAACCAGCACGTCTGAATCCCACCAGAAGCGGTCCTTGGGCTGAGAGAAATGAGTAGCCCCTGATTCACAGTCAGAAGTAGCCCAGAAATAAAAACTAAATTTAAGTACAGCCCCCATGATACCTTCCCTCTTGGAGTTTACATTTATCACTGTATCACTGTCTTCCCGTTCATCATCGATTTGCTCGAGTGGGCACCAGTTGTTACTATCTACTTACATGACCTGTCTCATGTAAGTGGAGCCCAAGGGCACCTGCTTGCTCCAGGAACATAAAGAGCCTGAAACCATTCCATCAGGTCATGGGAATGAGGTCTATAATTGTTACTGGTATCTGGCATATCAAATATGAACGGGTAGCTTGCCAGGCTCTGCCGTGCAGGTAGCATACTCTTGTAGTCATCTCAAAATCCACCATTTATTGATAAACCGTGCAGCCGCTGTGATAGGCTGGCCTGCTGGGTGGAGTTCTGACGAGGGGAAGTCCGGTGTGGAAAATGGAGACCCTCATGGAGTGGGGGGGTAGTCTGGCTTGTTGTGAGGGCTCTGCTGGGATGGCAGGCCAGGGCTAGAACCTGCCATCCCTCACGGGTGCCTCATGAGCAGCTGGGCACAGGGAGAGCCAGTAGCAGCTCTGCCCCCATGTCTGTCTCTTAGACATGCTTCATCTTATATACAATTAACAATCTTTTTATATTTATATGAAAAGAAAAACATGTGATAAACATTTAATATAATAAACTGAAAAGTACAGAATGTCATGAAAGCATACGACAAAGAATTCTTTAAAAAATTGTAGAAAGTCAGCATAAATCCCGAGAAAACAGCAATATAACTAGAATTAAATAACACAAAGTAGAAGCACATAGAATAATCCTATTATAATAGTAAAATGGGTAACAGTTCTCACTTTATGGAATAAGTACTTGACATAAAATAATTTATATTGATAGGACAACCTCAATGGGTGGGTATTAACATTTCACATATACAAGTCTACAAACTGGAATTGAAGTTACATGATCAAGTTAATATAGCTAGCAATTATTAAATTCAGGAGTTGAACTTAAATCAGACTAACTACAAAGTTCGTTCTTCTGAGTTCATTCTCCTGCCAAATATGCTATATATCAATGTCCAGAGCTAAAAGGAGAATAATGACTTGAAGACAGTAGCCCACTCTAGTAACAATTTTTTTTAAAAATGAAGAAATGCAGTGAAGATATAAGAATAAGAAAATATGATGATTTTTGGAACTTTAAGTACAAGAGTTTTTTACAAGATTTTTCTAAATTAATATTGCTGAAGGGAGACCCATGCAAGACCCACAGCTCTGTCAGTGCATGGCCACTCTCTGGCCACAAGACATTCTTAGATTGTACTGGATGTTAGGATCAGGTCCTTCCTCAGGATCTTTCACATTTATACACTGTATACAGTTTTGGCAGGTTCTAACTGATACCCGTCATCCCAGTAAGCCTAGCAAGAAGCCAGAGCAACCCACACATCATGAGGTCAGTCATTCTCAACATCCAGACTCCATATTCCTCAGAGCTTCACCCAAGGAAAACTGATCTTTCCCCTTTAAGTTTCATCAGTAAATGCTCGAGATGCGAGCCTTCTACTGAGAGTATACCAACTACATGGCAGAGTCTGGCAAGCTACCCGTGTTTTATTTGATATGCCAAAACCCAGCAACAATTATGTACCTCATTCTCATGACCTGAAGGAATGGTTTGAGGCACTTTCTGTCCCTGGAGCAAGCAGATGTCCTTGGGCTACGCTTGTGATCAGACATATGGAGATGTTACTGGTGCCCGCTTGAGCAAATCGATGAACAACGGGAAGACAGTGATACAGTGACTATTGCTGATCACATTTAGCTGGCAAAACTACAAAAAAGGTTCAGAAAATAAAAATGTTGCATATATGTTAAACATAAATTGCAGATATGTTAAACATAAATTCTTCAAATGTTTAAATCTTTTCTCCAAAATAGCTTTAAAATACTTTAAATAGTGATGGTAATGATAGCAAAGTTATTTATCATGAGAAAACTCGGAATCAGAGAACAGAAAAGGCAGGGAAATAGTCAAAACATTGAATTAATAGTGCCACAAAATACGAGAAAGTGGCATTTCTGAGATTTGAAGAAACAAAGACAGAAGAAGAAGTAAGATATGAAACATAGCTCACACCATCAACCAGAAATAAAATACATTTAGTGAGAAGGAAAATGAGTTTTTGCTTCAACATAATCATTTAATTTTCTACTACAAGGCTGAAGAGAGAGTAGAGCAGGTTATGTACTTGATGCTTGCCTTGGATGGGGCTGACATTGGTTTAATTCCCAGCACCACACATGGTCCACTAAGTATGGCCAGGAGTGGCCCCAGAGCCAAAAGCAGACCATGAGTACTATGGGATACCTAAATAGTGGCACCCCTCCTGCCTTGATACTCCTCGATATGTAACAGGATTATTATTCCTGTTTGAGAAAAATGCATCTGAAATCTTGAATGCTCTATGTAAGCTTGTTGGACATAAGCAAATAGGTTTGAGTTCAGAGTCCATAATGCAATATTTGAGGCCTAACCCAGGTTAAGGACATTCCACGGTGTTGAATAGAATCCAAACATAGAAATGATGAGTTATAAATAAAAAGGGCGCAAGCAAAACAAGAACATATGTACATTTAATTAAAATTGGGAGCGGCAGCACAGCAGGTGGGTGCTGCCTTGGCAGGCGAAAGAGTCAGGCTCTAGCCCAACTTAGCAAAGCGTCATTCATATGATGTGAGCAGCCCAGGGCAAAACTCTGAAGCCCATAGAGATACAATTCATCTTGTTTCAGGCACTTCAAACTGCCATAAAAGAGTTAAGTCAATAATTTGTATTTGGCTTTATTCACTTTGATTGTTTTGTGTCGATGTGATGGGCTGGTCGGCTGGGTGGAGTTCTGAAGGAGGGAAGTCCAATGTGGAAAATGGCGGCGCCCATCGGTGGGTGGGGGGTCGTCTGGCTTGTGTGAGGTTCTCCGGGTGGTGGGCCAAGGCTGGAACCCACCATGCCTCCCGACCGCCTCATGAACCGGATCATCGACACCCACCCTGGAGCAGTTACTTTCAATCCGGCCCAGGTATGCTGGTCCAGAGACTTCAGCCATGGGGCAGAGCGGTTCTGCTCTGGCCCAGCCGTTCATGAGGCAGTCGGGAGGCATGGTGGGTTCCAGCCTTGGCCCACCACCCCGGCAGAACCCACAACAACAGACGCCCCCACCCACCCAGGCGCCGCCATTTTCCACATTGGACTCCTCTCTTCAGAACTCACCCAGCCGACCAGCCCACCACCCGGTCATCGACACCCACCCTGGGCAGTTTCTCCTAATCGGCCCAGGTATGCTGTCCAGAGACTTCAGCCATGGGGCAGGCGGTTCCTTCTCTGTGCCCAGCCGTCATGAGGAGTCGGGGCATGTGGGTTCCAGCCGCCACCACCCCGCAGAACCTACAACAAGCCAGCGACCCCCACCCACCCAGGCGCCGCCATTTTCCACATTGGACTTCCTCTCTTCAGAACCCACCCACCGACCAGCCCATACACCCGTAGCACCCACCCTGGCAGTTTCTCCAACGAGTATGCTGGTCCAGAGACTCCAGCCATGGGAGAGCGGTGTCCCTGGCAGCCGTCATAGGCAGTCGGAGGCTGGTGGGTCCAGCCTTGGCCCACTACCCGCAGACCTCACAACAACCAGGACCCCACCCACTCCATGGCGCCGCCATTTTCCACTGGACTTCCTCTCTCAGAACTCCACCCACCGACCAGCCCACACACCCGTCCGCACCCACCCTGATTTCTTCCCAATCCGCCAGGTATGCTGGTCAGAGACTCTCAGCCAGGGGAGGCGGTCCTTCCCCCTGCCAGCCGTTCATAGGCGTCGGAGGCTGGTGGGTCCAGCCGGCCCACTACAGACCCAAACAAGCCAGACGACCCCACCCACCCAGGCGCCGCCATTCCACATTGGACTCCTCCTCAGAACCCACCAGCGACAGCCATAACCGGCGACACCACCCTGGGAGTTTCTCCAATCGCCAGGTTGCTGTCAGAGTTAGATGGGGAGAGCGGTTCCTTCCTAGTAGGCAGTCGGGAGGCTTGGGTTCAGCCGCCCACCACCCCGCAGAACCCAAACAACCAGACGACCCCCACCCACTCCAGGCGCATTTTCATGACTCCCTTCAGAACCCACCAGCCGACCAGCCATACGATCACGCACCCACCCTAGCAGTTTCCTAACCGCAGGTTGCTGGTCCAGAGCTCCAGCTGGGCAGAGCGGTTCCTCTCCCTCCAGTTGGGCGGAGGCGGTGGGCCAGCCTGCCCACCACCCCGGAGAACCTCACAACAAGCCAGACGACCCCACCCACCCAGCGCCGCATTTTCCACATTGACTTCCCTTCAGAACTCCACCCAGCCGACCAGCCAGCGCGGTTATCATAAAGGCTTTATTTGGAGGT
Organism: Cryptotis parvus; assembly: GCA_021461705.1. NCBI lineage: Eukaryota > Metazoa > Chordata > Mammalia > Eulipotyphla > Soricidae > Cryptotis > Cryptotis parvus. The sequence continues at coordinate 17,324 of JAJIBD010000920.1, read as the reverse complement.
GTTTATAGAGTATACCCCGACGGCAAGCATGCTGTTTTTTATAAATAGTAACAATTATATTAGATCTTCTCAGAAAATAGTTTGGCTCTTATGTTGTACCGCGTGCTGGCTCTACACATTACGATATGGAATTTCGGGCCCGCACAATTGATTCGGAAGACGATCGCTTTGGGGTAACATAGGTTTACTAGAGTATAAATGCTTTTATGTTTTAGGAATACAATGCTACTTTTCCTCTCTCTTACCATACTGCTAATATATCTCCACCACTTTCCAAATGACACTTTCCTTCCACTGTTGCCACATACTCTCTTGATGACTTCAGTTCCTTTTCAGACTCCAAGGTGTCTATTCCTTCCTGCTTGTTTCTCTATATAGTGCATACGTTGAGATCACCTAGCATTGGTCTTTCTCCCTGATTTTTATTTGCTTAGTATGACGTCCTCCAGATTCAAGTTGCAACAAAAAAGTATCATCTTTTCTTAAAGCTCAGTAGTATCATTACACACCCACCCACCCATGCACACCCACCCACATACACACACACACACACACACACATATATGCATGCACACACCTTTCTTTATGTTCACATCTGTCCTTGGAACCTTGGGTTGTTTCCAAATACTAGCTACTGTAAATAGTGATGCAAAGTACACAGCAGTGTGTCTATCTCTCTGAATGAGTGTTCTTAGTATAGAAAGTACTAGTGTAACATAAGGTTGTTGGGGTCTGGAGAGATAGTGCAAGGATTAAAGAACTTGTCTACCTTGAGGCTGACTCTAGTTCAGTCCCCACTACATTACACAGCGTCCTTGCACCACCAGTCATGATCCCTGAGCACAGAGCTGGGAGTGAGCCCACGGTACCACCACTGTGAACCAAAACCAAATAATTTGCCATGACAAATTTCAGTCATAAAATCAAGGTTTTTGCCCCTGGAGCCCACCAACCACGTGCATAAAATCACTGTCAGTGACTGCCATCCTAAATCCCCCTTCATTGTTTTAACGTGCATACTTAGTCTTCTGTTTCCTTCAAGCCACTGATAACTGTCCCTTAAGCATACTCAGAAACACCAGACTAAGCAGACTGGAAACCTTTCTCTCGTGAGCTCAGTCTCTAGCATGACTACACACAGATGCTTTGCAGAGAGTAGAATCCTACTGAATTTATTTCAGGCCTTCATATACCTGACTAGCTTCTTTCCTGATCAGTCTTTTCCTCATAGGACAGACCTAAAACTTTGCCTGTACCCCCAGTTTTCTAATTGGTTGTCTTAAAGAATGACCAGCTACAGCATAACCATGATAATAAGCACCAACCTTCCAGTAAGACTGAGTCGATAACTCTTATTTCCTGGACATATTATTTCTACCCTTTGATTTCCTGTCTGTTGTATTGCACAAGCCTGTTTTCACTCCCTTTATCACTGTCCTTATTTACTAAATGACGACTTTGAACTGTCATTTCTTCCACAGAGGACACTCCCTTGAAGTTGCTCCCCCCTTTTTCACTGGTTGCCTACTGTCGTATCCCAGTAGAGAATGCAGGGACTATATTTCATTTGTGATAAATGTGTACTCTGAGCCAAGTTCATTTCACCTTCTTAATAAGAAAGAAGAACAAACTAATGATAAAGCATCTCTCTAAAATCAGATGGTCACTGAGACTTGTACATACGCAACAAATGACAACTGTTCCCTTAGATTTTACATTTCTTTCACCAAGCAGCACTTTCTCCTTTCTCTAATGTTACGGTCTCTCCCAGTGGCTAGAGTAATGCCTTGCATTGAAGAAATCCTCAAAGTTTTCCAATTAAATTGAAGGTATTTTCCTTAGCTAGTGATATTATATAACAATGCTTCAAAGAAAGTATCAGGAGGTGATTTGTCGGGAACGCCGCGGGGTCCCGACAGTGTCAGGACAGAGGTTGTCTTCTACCTCCGAGGACGCGAGAAACAGATGAAAACTCACGAGTCCGGTGCAGTTCCAAAAAATGGCTTTTAATAGTACAAAAGCTCTTCACAGACTAGAAGATGGAGCAAAAGGCCAAGAGCAAAAGACCAAAGCCAAAAGCCAAAAGCCGCAGGAGCCAAAAGCTGAAGGCTGAGGGAACCAAAACAAAGGTGAAGGGGCCTCAAGTCAGCCCCTTAATACACAAAGTAACCAATCAGGAGGTTGTTATGCCAACAAAGAACTGTAAACAGAGTGTAGTGTCACACCCTATTGCAGGTATAAACAAAGGTTACACAAGGATAATCCGAGATTATCTCTATGTAAAACACTGGAGAGAGAGGAGCTGATATAAAGTAATACACTTAACAGAGCTCAGTAATCTAGAGGTACCCACAAGGTCTTATATTACGACCAGGGTGATTCTGAGTATCTTGTTCATGTATGAGGGTCACGCTGTAACAAACAGTAATCTTCAAGTTTCTAGTCAGCGAAGGGTGGTAGTCGGTAATTTAACGTCGTTGGGTGGTGTAGTGGGTATAGAGGAGCTGGCCCAATCTAGAAGCAGAAGTAGAGAGATAAGTGAAGTAAAAGGACTTTACGCCAACCTAGAAGTGTTTATAGAAGAGAGATCTCATAGAATGAAATGGCTTAAATTCTGGGGTGCAAAACACAAAACCCCAGATTAGCTAAGTCCTCAAAGTGATTGAAGTAATTTAGGAACAGTATGATATGCAATGACAGAACTTATAGAAGGTAGACACAGTCTGGATATTTTAAAAGAAAATACAATAGCATTACTTGAAAATTGTGTGTAAGACTAGAAATTCTTTTAGAATATTCCACAAATATTTCTTTCCTTCATTTTTTCAAGAATATGGAAAAAATTTTCCATGTTTTTTAATTCTTATCAGTAAACTAGTGTAACCATTTACAGATCTGATGTCAAAACATTTTTTACATAAAAAATAGTTTTTTGATAAATGCTGAATTTTTTCAATAAATTCTGTATTTAGAGGTGACTACACGAGTATGCCACCCTCACGGCAAGCCTGGCAAGCTGCCCGTGTCGTATTTGATGTGCCAAATACCAGTAACAATTACATAAGGTCATTCCCATGACCTAATATAATGGTTTGAGGCTCTTATGTTCCTGGAGCAAGCAGATGCCCTTGGGCTCTACTAGCATGAGACAGGACATATGGAGATATTACTGGTGCCCGCTTGAGCCAATAATTCTTATCATGAGGTGGATCCTGGACTAGGAACCCAACTATGGATTGTGGATACTGGAGAGGGGAGGTGAGGGGAAGAGAGGGGAAGAGAGGGGAGGAGGTGAGAGGAGGGGGAGGACAAGGGAGGAGAGGGGGAGAAGGGGGAGGAGAGGGGGACAAGAGGAGAATGAAGGCTTCTTAATCATTATTTACTCATGTTAAATCTTTATTGGCAAGAACATTTTATGCTACCCAAGTTAAAAAAGTATGCAACATGTGTGTACAAATACATTTACTGAAAAAATCATTAAGAAATTTATATTTAAACAAATTAAAAGATTTGGGGCCGGAGCGATAGTCCAGTGGGTAGGGCATTTGCCTTACACGCGACCGGCCCATGCCAGCCTGGGTTCAATCCCGGCATCCCATATGGTCTCCCGAGCACCTCCAGGAGTGATTCCTAAGTGCAGAGCCAGGAGAAACCCCTGAGCATCACTGGGTGTGACCCAAAAATGCAAAATAAAAAAAAAGATTTTTCTACAACCCCCACATTAAGTTTAAGAGCATTGATAATAGATGTTGATTTTTATAGCAAAATGGCTTAGAACACTGATATAAATGCTTATTTTTATAGAAAAAATAGCTTCTTTTTAGGCTAAAACTAAGTAGAGAAAACAAAAAGAATAAATCTTCTCATACTAACAAAAATTCCCCCTCAAGTAAAAAGGAAAAATATCTCCTCTAATAAAGTCTAAAACGCATGCCGTTGGTTATGTCTAAGTGTTGTGGGAAAAGGCATGAGTGATATTGCAAAGCAGGAAGTTGGAAGTTCAAGATATACAAACGTACAATATTTGGTAAAAGGAAATATCAACTAGACAATTTCAGCTTGAAGTGTGAATCATTTATCAAATAAGCTGGTAAGTTTACAGATGAAACAGTACCAATTTTGTGCTTGCTATCATTTGAAGCAACTGACTGTACTACAAGAAAGTTACCACAAATCCAGAAATACCTGAGTCCCATTCCCCAAAAAATAGCTGAGTACTTTGTAAGGAGGAATGAAAAAGTTTAAAACACATCTAGAATGTGGGAATTTGTAGTAATCAAAAAAAGCAACTATAAATAAAGTAATAACTACAAAAATGTATTAAATATATTGGATGACAAAGGCCAATAAAATCTCATTTGTAACAAGAAGCAATTCAAGAATCTGGTTAACATAGTATTACTGCAATAGAATTATAAAAGAAAAGTAAATAAATTATCACAAAACTATAGGCTTAGCTATTAGTTTCTTTTTGACTTCAAATTGGAAAAATAGCCAAAGACATTTTGAGTGGGATTTTTGGGGGGAGAAAAAACATCTGAACTAAAAGAGAAAATTGCTTAGCATTTTTAGATGTCAAACTGCTTGAAACCTAAAGTGACACATAGCCATTTTGTCCTATGGGTAGGAAGGGAGGCAGCAGTCTGAAAAACATCATCATCACCAATAAAACCATGTTTTCCATTTCTATTTTGCCATGGACAAGAGGATAGAAATAAGATAGAAAAAAAATCCCAAAAGCATGGTACCTGAGTGATTCATAAAGAATATTGGACTGGGGTGCTCTAGGAAGCAGATTAAATACCTAATTAAGCAATAATCTTTACCCCAGTATTGGAGTTACTAGTTTTGATGAGTGGGATTTCATTCACAGCACAGTAATGAGAATCGCTATATGCCCAAACTTTTCTTTATGAATGGGAGAATTTATTATGCTTTCTCAATTGTGGTTTTCCCCTCCCATGGTATCACTGTATCACTGTCTTCCCGGTCATCATCGATTTGCTCGAGCAGGCACCAGCTAACATCTCCATATGTCCTGTCTCATGCTAGTAGAGCCTAAGGGCACCTGCTTGCTCCAAGAACATAAAGAGCCTCAAACCATTCCATCAGGTCATGGGAATGAGGTCTATAATTCTTACTGGTATTTGGCATATCAAATACAACACAGGTAGCTTGCCAGGCTCTGCCGTGTGGGTAGCATACTCATGTAGTCATCTCTAAATCCAGCATTTTTTGATGAACCAAGTGGCCACGCCGAGCCGGGCTGTGATAGGCTGGTCTGCTGGGTGGAGTTCTGACAAGAAGGAAGTCCGGATGTGGAATAATCCCACATCCAATATTCTTTATAAATCACTCAGGTACCATGCTTTTTGGGATTTTTTTTCTATCTTATTTCTATCCTCTTGTCCTTGGCAAAATAGAAATGGAAAACATGGTTTTATTGGTGATGATGATGTTTTTCAGACTGCTGCCTCCCTTCCTACCCATAGGACAAAATGGCTATGTGTCACTTTAGGTTTCAAGTAGTTTGACATCTAAAATGTTAAGCAATTTTCTCTTAGTTCAGATGTTTTTTTCTCCCATGGTATAAACCTTTGTATGTAACGACATTGTATGTAACGTTTAAGCAACATTTACATTTTCTTTATATAATACCATGCGTCAGCTGGTCATCCCAGATTTTGAACTTGAAGGAATCACTAAAGAACTTTTTCTTGCTTTTTGGTCGCGCTGGGGCGGCTGTGGCTCTCCTGGGCCGCCCGGGCCCCGGGAGGGTGGTGGGTGCTGGCCCCTCCAGCGGCGCCAGCGCGCCCCCACTCCATGAGGGCCTCATTTCACTCGGACCTCTCCGCGCAGAGCTGGGCTCTCTTCTGACTTAGGATCTCAGGTGCGGCGCGCGTTTTCGTATGACTGGGGGTCTTTTTCGGGCGGCGGGCGTGGGTCACACCCGGCAATGCTCAGGGGTTACTCCTGGCTCTGGATTCAGGAATCACTCCTGGTGGTGCTTGAGGGACCATACAGGATGTCGGGAATGAATGCGGAGCTGCCACATGCAGGGCAAATCAGTACTATCGCTCCGGCCCCAGAGAGAACTTTTTGAGATTCATTTTGGAGAGGAAGTAATGGATTTCGTGGGCCAGAGGAGAGTAAAACGAGCATTTGCTTCCGAAAAGGGTTTGTGTTGGTTTTAAATTCTTTACCCACAGAATTGCAAGTCTCTTTCCACCTCCACAAAACCTGTATGATTTTCCTCCTACTTTCCTCGATCTTGGCACTGCAGAGCCCAAAGAGCACCTTGTTCTTGGGCCTTGCATTGAACTGTTAGCCCATTTGGCTGAGAATAGCCAGGAGGAGCCGGCTACTTAGGGGCCTCCTGTGTACCACTTGGTGAAACCTCAACCTGACTCCACCCTCCAGAAACTAAATAAACTGATTAAGTGACAATATACCTCCAGATCACTGATAAAAGTTAACCAAACACATATGTGTTTATGTATTATAAAAGAAAATTTCAAGTGGTTTAGTATTATATAATAACTTCTTTGAGGACAGTCACTAAACTAAGATTTATAATTTTTCTTCTTATTAAAAGACATTCTAGTAAAGGATCACTGTATCACTGTATCCTTGTTTTCCTGTTGTTCATCAGTTTGTTTGAGCGGCATCAGTAACATCTCCATATGTCCTGTCGCAAGCCAAGTGTAGCCCAAGGACATCTGCTTGCTCCAGGGACAGGAAGAGCCTCAAACCATTCTTCAGGTCATGAAATTGAGGTCCATAATTGTTACTAGTTTTTGGCATAACAAATAAAACACGGGGAGCTTGCCAGGAAATTTCAAATATAATTAAAAACTTGATCACTTTCGATCACAGGATCTCCCATTATTCATTGATTTGCTCGAGTGGGCACCAGTAACATTTCCATTTGACCCTATCACATACCAGTGTAACCCAATGGCATCTGCTTGCTCCAGGAATACAAAGAATCTCAAATATCAATGAAACATCAAACTATTTATATTTTTGGGGTGTGGAGTCATGCTTTTGTTTCAATAAATATATTTACTAAAAAGGAAATAGTGAAACTACAAAGACTAAAACCTTTTGGGAAATTAACATCTTCTTTCATCGTAGTAGAAAGTGACACTGTCTGCACATTCCGTAGGGGCCTATTCCAAATTCTCTGTTTGGAACCAAACTCCTAAAGTCTAAATCCTCCCTGATCCAGGATCCAACAACAAAGATAAAAATCAGCTTTTCTGCTCATCTCAATTTTAGGTTTAAAAAAAAAAAGAATATAATCAATTTAATATTCAGGCTCTATTTTTAAGATTATATTATTCATTCTGCAGTCAGCCAATGGGATGGTGTATAAGAAAGTGAGATAAAAGCAAAATAGTTAATATTTGCATTTCAAAACTGACCATAGCAAGTAGTTAAAAGCAAAAGAGACAGATTTAGTCAGCTAAAATTGTCATTAGGTATAGCCTGAAATTATCACATGGCACCAGATAGTTCATCAATTGAACAAAACAGATAAAGTTCAATCTTTCTCCTAAATATTTGATTTTATAAATCCATTGCCTCCACAATAACAGTGTTCAGGGGTGCTTCACTGGGGATAAGTCTAAACGTTTTTTTTCTAAAAGACCACCATTTTCTAGGTAAAATAGGTGCCTCTATTATCCTCTGCTATGCAAACCTTCATTTCTAAGGACAGGTTAGTTCATTCAACTACTTAGAAGATGACAATGATAATGGGTTAAAACCTTAAAACAGATTCACCACTCACCATGAGCCTGAACTGATCAGTAATTCTCCCTCTGGGTAGACGGGCCAGAGGGCACAACCCATACAGCTCCTTCCAACAGCTGCACATGGCTGCGCCATTTTAATATAACAACCCAGCTTAATATCAGGTCTTTACCAAAACCCTTCCCATATATATGTTGCAATGATCAATGTGATAGCAGCCGGTTAGGGAGCTAGCATAGGGATGGGGAGTGGTGGGGATTATGGGAGGCTGTGGCCTTTGGTGGCAGTAGGGGGCACATGGTGGCGGGACTGGTGTTGAACAGCAAATTCTCGATGTTTATTCTACCTGTTAAGTGAGTATAGTAATGTCTATCACAAATGGTGGTCAGGCAGACCTGTTTTAACAATTTTATGTTTATAATCCACTAGATATCAAACATAGTAATAAGAAGGCATTCAACAAGTGACAATGGCAAAGAGCTCATGATAAGTTAAAATAATATAGGAAGTTCCTAACGTGATGAATTTGTATTAGAATCATAATATATAACTCTTTGAAATCTTTTCATAGATATTTAGAGTAATTATTATTGTTCATGAAAATTTTGCATGATTTAGACCAAATATCCTAATAGTACATAGTAGGTATTAAGGAAATATTCTATAATTTATTAATGCTCACAAATGTAAAGCTAAAATGTTTTATTTGATGTTATTTTTACATAAATATTATTATTTTTACAATTTATTTTATGGTTCTTCTGTTTTACACTGATCCTCCCAATTCCATAAAGGTCTTATATGGTGACATATAGGAAGGTACAGATGTGAGGGAAGAGATTGACTACTCACTTTGGGGCTCTATTTTTATGAATTTATGGGGGATGGTGGGGAAAGGCTTATTACTGGGTCTTATTTAGGGACCACTCCTGGTCATGCTCAGGGGAACCATACACAGTACGTCTTACCCTGTACTATCTTTCTGTCTCAAAATTTTGTTATCCTGACTCTATTATAAAAAATATAAAAACCCAAAATTCCTATTACTTCCACTTACTGTGTGAACAGTCCAGATCTAAGGGCAAAAGGCAATTAAAAATCCAGTCTATATTTTACGTTCTTTTGCCCCTCCCTTAGCAGATTCAGAGCAGTAGCTCCTTAAGTATAAGCCTAACCCTCTTTACGCACTACTATTTATCCATAACATTTAGGTATTCTGGCCTAGAAAATTCATCCACAGTGTAGCCCCACATTACTCTGACCTTTCTCCCTTTATAAATATAAATATATATCATATATTATATAAACATATCTCAAGAATTAACCCAAATCTTTTATCAACCAGCCTGCATGTTTCTCAATATTCAGCTTTCTCCACACTTTTTGTGACTTCCTAAGATTTCAACGGAATATTAGCTCATATTACACAAATAAATTACCCCCTAAGAACATTTTAATAGCAAATACTTTTAAAATATAATCAATAACAAAATGAGGAAGAAAAAACAAACCTAAAACTCCTTATTCTGAAAATTCTGGTTGCCAGCATTCCAGAACCCTGCAAGAGTTTCCATGCAGGAATGACAGTGTTGAGAATAGCCATTCTCCTTTAGCCAACCCCAGTGGAATTCTCTCTTAAGCAGCACTCTCGTTCTGTAAGAGCTCTTGTTAATATTAGTGGTAGCATGAAGGCTACCCTAGACAATTATGCTATTTCTTCAGTGTAAAGCTCAACTTCTATATACCAGAAAGCTCCTTTTATTATGATTTGTTTGTGATTGAAATATCTATAAGCCTGCCAGCATTTCTCTTATAAGTGCAAACAGGATGGGAACAGAGTCCCTAGGCTGCTGTAATTTCCGATGTTGAGATATCTTGACAATGCTCCTGTGAAACAGACCTCGTCTATAGAATGAAAGCATGAAATTCTGCTTATGTCTTCTTCCTCAAAACATTATACTTCCCACTTGGCAGACCTGTCTTTCTATAAGCTCTTGCTTTGCTAATATCAGTGCAGTATCTCTACAAAATCTTCAGTGACTTTCTATTGCCTACTCATCTTATGTCTAAGATGGTCAGACTTCCCTGAAGAAAGGGCTTGAGGCTCTTCATATTCCTGAATCAACCAGATGCCATTGGGTTACATTGGCACGTGATAGGGTCCAATGAAAATGTTATTGGCGCCCGCTTGAGCAAATCGATGAATAATGGGATTCAAGTGATCAAGTGACTCATTTATTACCATTCATCATGCAAAATATCAGTATATACATATGGTTATGGCTTATAATTAATATTATCAACTTAGTATTATCAACTGGGATTTAATAGTATTCAAAATCCTCAGTGGTCTGAGAACAATCTACATTTCTCCTTTTTCTTTGTTTTGGGGTCACACCCTCTAGTGCTCAGGGCTTACTCCTGTCTCTGTGCTCAGGGATCACAATTGGCATGCCTAGAGGACCATACAGGTACTGGGATCGAATCTACTCCAGATACATGGAGGTAAGATCTCCATTACCTGCTATACTGTCCCTCTAGCCCCTAAATCTACATTTTCTTTTAGATTCATCTCTCTCTAATCAAATGATGTCAACATATACAATGGCAGATCCCATAGATTTAACTTACATCATCCTTTAAAGGGTCCCAATAATATCGTGAAAGAGGCATTTCTAAAGACTCAAACTAAAAAAAAAAAAAAGACTCAAACTTCTTTGCCTAACGTTTTTACCTTCCTGTGAATTTAATCTTAGTACCTGCTGTGTTTTTCCCAACCTTACTATCTACACAAAAGGAGATAAGAACAAAATAACAAGAGGTTTTGTTAATTTTTTTTTTTTTGGTTTAGTGTGCTTGTTTGTTTTAATTTCTTCAAAATCTCACTTGTCCTCTCAGAGAAATCTGCAAGAGTGCCCTGGTCACAAAAGACAAGGAGAGGATGGTAGGTAGGTGGCACCTGGGAAAAGCACAGAACTTGCCAAGGAGGCATTCCTTGGGGTCCCAGAGACTCATCTCTGCATCTGTCTCCGCATATCATAAAAATTTACTTGGATTCTTAAGTGGGTTTCCGTCACAGAGGCCATCTGAGTGGCTCTAGGATCCATCACTGACAAGATGGCCCTGGCAGAGACTCAGAACAAAGAGCAGAGCACACAATCCAAAGAGAGGCTGAAGTGTGGAGGCCCCGTCCCCGATGCAGGACGAGTGAGCATCGTTTCCCTGGACTTCCTGTCCAGACCATGTGTGTCTGCAGCGGGACAGAACAGGCATTTGAAAAATGTTTCTTATTATATGAATGAAAAAATTCAATTAAAAGAGTATGTGATTTTGTCATTTTTAAATTGCTAAAGCCTTTGGGAAGCATTTCATTTTCTTTGCAACAGAAATTACAGTTCCCCAAAATATATGTTCTTTAGTATTTTCTAAGACATACACTTAAAGAACATTTTTTCTAGTATTTCAGTGATCTTAGAAACTCAGCTCAAATTACCCTGTGTCCCCATCTCTGCCTTTAATAAATGAATTGCCATCTACCACAAAACATTAGCTTTAAAGTGCATAAAATGCTGCTTCACTCATAGGTTGGCTAAAATGCAGTAGTGCGAAGGCAATGTAAGGCCGCTCATGAATTTTATTTACTGACTTAAGGGAGAAAAATCATCACTTAATTTATAAGGTCTGACCTAGAGGAAAGCCACAAGAGCCAGGTGCAAATTCAATTAGTGTGATTTTCCAAGACACAAGCACAGCTCCCAGCAAAGTATCCAGTCACTGGGAACACAATCAATCAAGCCAGGCATCCTCAGCTTAAGGCAAGCCCCCTGAGTGCACCACAAAGAAGCAGGAGGAAAACAACCAGACAAAAAGAGTCGGGCCTTTGTTAAGTAAACATAATTCATTCACAGAATTTTGATTCACCCTGCTTCCACTCAGTGGAAGACTTCACCCTGTTGATAAATACTAGAGATTTGACACCTAAGTAATTCTCCTCTCGAGATATCTTTTGACAAGGTAAGAGGCTGAACAAAGAGCAGTAAACCAAGAAATATCTTCTCAGATTGGGCATGTAGATTAAAGAGTCAATAGCTTAACCTTTCTCTCCCCATTGTTACAAAGCACCTTAAAGAGGGCTCTGCAGCAGGTAAACAAATTAAGCAGTCACGTACTCTTTGGGAGCAGGTTTGCAACTCAAAATATTTTCGATCACAGTTCAGAACTTTGATGACTTTGCCTTGTAAGACAGTAATATGGGATAAGGGCTATACTGAAAAAGCATACATTCCCTGCCTCAATGAGCTCATGCTTAAAATAATGCACTCTGAGATGTGGAAACGATACAGAAATCTATGTTAGACTTTTGATGCTTTGCAGATAAATCGAAGGCTCATAAATCAAGGGATGCATTTAGCATTACCCACTTAGCTACAAAGTCTGGCCTAAAATTCCATTGTTTGAAACCTTCTCTCCCTTTATTCCACCATCATGTCAGATGCCTGGACATAGCCAGTGCGATCCTGGTTCAAGGCAGAGCTGAAAGGTGGGAATCTCTGCTGAGTTACAGCTAGCAGCAGTGTCCAAATATGCTTTGACTTACAGAAGAGCCAAAGCGCTTCCTGTTAAGGTGAAGAAGTCATAGTCACAGCTGAATCTCACAGCAATAACTCGCAAAAGGGATATACATTGAAAGAAAGCAAATGATAAAGAGACAAAAGCATCCCCCCTTTTTTTGACCCAAGTCAATTTCCTAAGTGAACAAGGCTTTAGGTACATGCGCCAAACAAATCTTAAGGGATTGCAGGGTGAGGGAGAAGTTCACATGTGAGCCATAACTCAGATTCCACATGCAGGATGCAAGCAATTTCCAAAGGTACCCCCAAATTAGTTGAGACAACAGTATTGAAATGATGGTGAATTTCTAGGATTACACAAAGTTTCTAATATAATTCAAGTAATGTTGTTAATAAGACCTTGTTGGTATTCAAAGACTTGGAATCCTTGAGTAGCTTCACTTCACTTTTTAAATAAAATCTAAAACGGGACTAGGACATGCTTATAAAACAGTAGGAAATGAGCTTCATGGTGAGCTGAACTAAACAGAGGGGTGATTTCAACCAGTTTACAGAAAAAGCTGATGAACTTCAAGGGCACGGCTGAATAATGGAACGTCAACGTCTTAAGCATCTCTTTTTGGGTTCTTGGCCATATAAGTCAATAACAAATTATGTTAAACTAGTAAAGCATCAGATATTTTCTAATATTCCATACATATGTCTTCTTCTTGGACTATAACATTGTGTATAATTATGACATTGGAATTAATATCAAGATACCTCTAAGAATTAGGGAATTCCTAGGAGATGAAAATCAGGCCTATCGCTTGCATTTCTAATGTGTCACTAAAAACTGTTTCTGCTTTATAACTTTCTCTGCAGCTGTGGAAAAGAAATGAAAAACTAGAAGAAACATACAATATCTTGACTTAGTTTTTAATATGGAATGAGTGCCTGAATCACACATGAACCCTATTTGTGCTACGTGTCGGTGAGCCCTCATTTATGAAAGTAGAACACCTCCACTGGTGTGTTGCTCACATGCAGAAACAGTAGTTTACTGAGATTGTCTCATCTCAACATATTAACCACATCGGTGGTTTGGGGGACCACTCCTGGAGATGCACAATGCCCACTGCTGACTCTGCACTCAGGAATCACTCCAGGATGTACTCAGGGGACCATATGGGGTGCCAGCAATTTAATGGATGGCACCCCATATGAAATCTCGTTTCATTTATATAACTGGTAAACCTCAATTTTTTGTTTCGGAGGTTAATTTATTAACCCAATGAAGAGCATTGTGTATGTGCTCATTGTTTGGTATCATTTTTACTTTAAGTATATTACAAGTCAAGACAACATTAAGCACTAAAATACCCACATCTGTTTCCCATTGATTGGTGACTCATCCTCAGTCATATTAGGGGTTTATTGCTCAATATAAAACACTGAAATTGAAGTTTATTGGAATTGTGATGTATGACTTTCCCAATCTGCATGTGGAAGACCAAGGCAGTGCCAATTTAATGTTAGAAGAAACAATTAGACAGAAAATAATTCTGGTAAATGATCATTGATTCTGATGAAAACCAAGTATCTAGACATTTAGTTCGATTTATTTCCTTTCAGTTTTCTTATTATGCCATTCTTTCTTTCTAAAGATAAATTATTTTCCAACTGTTTCATTATTTTACATTGAACATTTGGCAAACTTTAGTCTTAAAATGTAATTTGTCATTTGTATAGAGGTAAATGTTTTAGAGTCAATATGATTCTACAACTTATTTTATCCCTAAGCAACAGAAAAACCTTACATAAAAAGACAAAAGAAGTGGAGGGAAAAGATAAAATTGATTAAGCATGATTTCAGAAGACAGAAAAATAGGAAAATAAGACCAAATAAATAGCCATTTTTTCTGGAAAGATAAAAGAAAACTATAAAGTTAAGTGAAAAAGTTAAATTAATTTGGCAGACATGAATAAAAGCTAAACAAATGCTCATAAAAGAAAGACCTTACATAAATAAGATCCTAGACATAACAAAATACTGAGATATTCAAAAGGTAATTCATTTTATTTGCAATTAATAATTGATAACTTGAACTCTAATTTTGGTATTATAAAGAAAAACTATATTATGCTTAGTTTCAGTTCTCCAGCATGACTGTAAATACTCTCTTGTGTCCTAAACTAAGAAATAAAGTCCAACAGTAATGAAGCTATAGATTTCTTATTGCATGTTCTTTCTTCTGAAAAATTGTCTCAACTGTATTGGTACTTAATGAACCAAATATCTTTGAAACTTTTTGCTAATTTGAATGAAAACAATTTTCTCTTATTGTACTCTTTCCGTCAACAAGTAACCCTCAGTATTATAAATTGTGTATTCAGAAAATTTCTCTATACATTGCTAAGTATAAAAAAATGTATATTTACTATTTTTCAATATTTTATTAATACAATGTCTCTAAATTTCCATTTTATATGGCCTTCTACTACCAAACAACAAAAAAAGTATATAAATAAATAAGCATAAATTTGAAACTGAAACTGAGACATACATTTTTATTTTTAGGCCACTGGATTGCAGGCAGGAGATGATACCAAAAGAAGCAAGGGTAAGGATTTAGGTAGATTTTCTGATATGGACCATTATCACTGGTATGAGATGATATCTCAGTGTATTTTTTAGTTAGCATTTTCCTAATCATAAGTGAGCCAACTTTGTCTTATGTCTGCTAGACATATGTGTCTTTGGGAAGTGTCGTTATATTTCCCCTCATTTGGTGGAGTTACTGGGTATTTTGTTGTTATTGAGCTCTGAACACTTTATAAATCTTAAATATTAGCCTGATGGACAGTTTATACGGCATGCATTCTACTCATGCAACTATTTTCTCTCATTCAATAGTGTTTCATTATCTCAGCTCAAGTTTTTTGACAAGCTAAATAAATTTTAATTTGACTGGAAGCAAGAAGAGTCAACAGAGAGGCGGTGAGAAAGGAGGCCCCATTCACTGCTGGTGCCAATGTCATCTGGTTCTGACTCCATGAAAAGCGGTATGGAGAGTTCTTGAAAGAGGAAGATCTGAACTGCCATTGGACTCCCAATCCACTTCTCATGTGCTATCCCATTGTCTGGGACCCTTGCCCAAAGCTGGGCTCTTCCCTAGTTCTGAATTCAGTAGTGACTCCCGTGGTGCCAGGATTGAAGCAGAATCTTCTGCATGCACAGCAAGTGCCTTATCTACCTATCTCCAGCCCTCCAAAATAGTATTTCTGAAGTTATCGTTTCTATCCAAATAATTGTTTTGATTATGTGTACACTAGCCACTGCCCCTCGAGATGTCACAGGTGTGACAGCAGTGCTTGGCTGCACTGGAAGGTGGCAAATAGAAGACAGGCTTACCAACACCCCCCAGGGCTCTGCCCCGTGAACCCTGGATGGTTGATGGTCTGACAGAAAAAGACTGGGCCCCTGGGATGAACCCGGAGCTATGGCAGAGCCTGGCAAGCTACCTGTGGTGTACTTGATATGCCAAAATCAGTAATAATAATGGACCTCATTCCCAATGAATGGAGATGTTACTGGCACCCGAGCAAATTGATGAAAAATGGGAAGACAAGTGACAAGTGATTATGTTAACATTATACTACCCGTAGAATTATATGAAATGAAAAGGGAGGTGGGAGGAAGCATTCAGTGTTCTTGAATATAAATGAACAGTTGTCAGAGAAAAAGAGTAACTGCTGTGGCCCACAATCTTGTCTCTAAATCCCTTATATTCTTCCCCGTAACTTCCAGAGAGCAAGTCTGCTCTTAAAACGAAATTGGAATGATCTATTTCCAATTGTAAAAGGGAAGAGTAAGTTATTTAGAGATATAACTTTTCCAGTTTTAGCTTTTTCTCCCATAAAAACAACAAAATCCTCGGGAAACCATTTGGCACCTAGTATCACACTTCTTGTAGTAACTCATGCAGACAACAAAATCACTGATTAAAAAATGTTTTTATACACTGGTAAAATAACTATCACTCTGTGGAACAGAAGACATTGCTTATTTTAAGGTCTTATATTCCTCAATCTTACATGTTTATAAATATTTTCCATGACACTTTGAGAGAAAAATATAATAAGGCCCTATAGTAATTAGTTCTGTACCTTTATATCCCTTTATATAGTGATTCCTTACATGGTTTAAATATCGATATTTACATGCATATATTCATAAATTCTCAATGTACATGAACACATTGTTGCTCTTATAGACCATGCTTAGGAATCAGAGTCAACTGAATTTACGTATCAGACACTAATAATCCATCTTGGTCACTGTACATGTAATTCTGCATATGCCTGACTGCTGCAAATTACTGATAACTAACAGTTTTATCGATCTTTAATTTTGTATGTTTCCTTATATACATTTGAATATAAAACCATTTATCTAGTATAACATTCCTCCATCTGTCCAGACATGAGCTTATTAAAATCAGTCAGAAGTATAAAAATAGAAGAAATAGTTAAAATTCAGCTGTCTTTGCTCAAAGTAGAAATATTACAGCCGGAAATATATTTGAAGTCTTGGTATTGTTGAAACAGATGTTTGGCACACTTCTCAGCTTCCATAAGGATATTGCAGAGAGGAAGGGGGAAGAAGAAAATTCCCTCTCGATGCAGTTCTAAGGAGTTTGGTATAAGATGTGGAAGTGTATTATTATATAGAACTTTGAAGATAAGCATCTTAAAGATGCTCAAGAACTTCTGGGTAGGGGCAAGGTAAGAAATGAGATAGGAGCGGTCTTGTGCGTGGTAGGTCACGAGGCACGAGTAGCCGCTAGAATTTTCAAGTCTAGTAGTCCTGGTAAACAATACTAATAAACTACTGGTTTTCAATGGTTTATGTGCTAGATATCAAGTATCAAGATGTCTATAAACGTGGAAAAAAAGACATGAACTTTTTTTTAAATTAATACTTTATTATACCACTGAGATATACAATTACAA
>JAJIBD010000919.1:137500-239999 GCA_021461705.1 Cryptotis parvus | reverse complement strand
GAAACCCACACTTTATGTCCCTTCCTTTATCCCTTTCAAACAGAACTTGCTAGTTTTACTTTAATGTATTTTATTTTACTTTACTGCAAACAGTTCAATTTGCTGTTCTTTGTCCATTCTGTTGCCCCTAACTTGATTCATCTCTTCATAACTCTCCCAGTTCCCTTGACCTGAATGAGTGCTCTGTGGCTCTTTGTGTTCCTGGAGCGAGCAGATGCCTTTGTGCTACACTATCATGTGACAGGACGTATGGAGATGTTACTGGTGCCTGCTTAAGCAAATCGATGAACAACAGGAAGACAAGCGATACAAGTGAAGTAATACTGAAAAATCCCTTTTTTCCCTGTTTTTTTAAAAAAGATGTCCTTTATTTTTTTTTCTATTTTTTTTAAATTTTTTATTATACCACAGTGAAACATACAGTTACAAAGGTGTTCATAATTGGTTCTTGGTAATACAGTATACCAGCACCCATCCCTCCACCAGTGCCCCATTTCCACCACCAATGTACCCCACCCCTCCCGCCCACCCCCATGCTGCCTTAATAGCAGGTACCCCAGTTTCCTCTCTTTCTCTCTCTGTCTCTGTCTCTCTGTCTCTGCATCTCTCTCCCTCTTATTTTACACATTGTGGCTAGCCCTGCAGGTATTTAGAGTTTATCACTTAAGTCTCTTTGTGTTTATTCAATGGTGAGTTTTAATCTGCCATTACCGTTTCCCACATTTAGTAAAACACTGGTATCTATTTATGTCGTATTAATGAATGCAATCATTCTATATCTGTCCTTTTCCTTCTGATTAATTTCACTCAGCATGATAGTCTCCATGTCCATCCATTTGCAGGTAAATTTCATAATTTCATCTTTTCTGACAGCCACATAGTATTCCATAGTGTAGATGAACCACAGTTTCTTTAGCCAGTCCTCTGTTCTCGGGCATTTAGGTTGTTTCCAGATTCTAGCTATAGTGAATAGCGCAGAGATGAATAAAAGAAGTACAGATAGTGTTTCTGCTATGTGTTTTTCGGTCTCCCGGGTATATTCCCAGGAGTGCTATTGTTGGATCAAATGGGAGCTCAATATCTAGTTTTCGGAGAAATGCCCATATTGTTTTCCAAAAGGGGCTGGACCAGTCGGACACCTCCACCAACAGTGGATCAGAGTCCCTTTTTCCTCAAATCCACGCCGGCACCGGTTGTTCTTCCTGTTTTGGATGTGTGCCAGTCTCTGTGGTGTGAGATGGTACCTCATTGTTGTTTTGATTTGCATCTCCCTGATGATTAAAGATGAAGAACACTTTTTCATATGCCTTTTGGCCATTCGAATTTCTTCTTTTTTGGGAAGCTTCTGTTCATTTCTTCTCCCCATTTTTTTTGATGGGGTTGGCTGTCTTTTTTCTTGTGAAGGGCTACCAGTGCCTGATATATCCTGGATATTAACCCCTTGTCAGATGGGTATTGGGTGAATATCCTTTCCCACTCTGTGGATTGTCTTTGTATCTTGGTCACCGTTTCTTTTGAGGTGCAGAAGCTTTTAGTTTTATATAATCCCATTTGTTTATCATTGCTTCCATTTGCTTGGTCAGTGGTGTGTCGTCTTTAAAAATACTTTTTTGTTTCGATGTCGTAGAGCTTTTCTCCTATGTTTTCTTCGATGTACCTTATAGATTCATGTCTGATGAATCCTTTATTTTTTATTTTCATAAAAGTTTTTTTGTTTTGTTTGGGGCCACACATAACAATGCTCAAGGATTTCTCCTGGATCTGTACTCAGAAATAAATTCTGGTGATGTGCAAGGGACCAGATGGGACATGAAGGATAGAACCCCTGTAAGCTGTGTGTAACTTAATCACCCTACTGTCTGTGCTATCTCCCCTAATCCCCTTTTTTTTTTAAATTTAGTCACCATGATTTCAAATATTTTATGATTAGATTCTAACACCAATCACTTCCTCAGTGTCCACTTCCTCTGTTGCCTGGTTTCCCTAGTACCTATCATGTCTCTATAAAAGGCATTTTAAATAGCATACTTTACTCACTTGTTTAACGGTACTGCTTCTGAATGGGTTTAATCTATAACACATTAGCACCTTTCACTTTTCCTCTTCCTAATGTATAGTCTTCCCTGTTCTCCTCTTCTTCATAATTTATCTTCTCCCCTGTTCTCTTCTCTCACCATCCCCAACACCGCTACCCCCCCACCTCCACCAATTTGATCATTTGTTAGTCTCTTCCTCATGGTTTTCTATATTCCAATATGAGAGAGATCTCTGTTTTGTCCCTCGCCATTGTATTAATATCATTCAACTTAACACTTTCCAGATCTACCTATGTAGCAGCAAATTTCATGCCATCATCTTGTTTTCTTTTTGGGTCATACCCGCGATGTTCAGGGGTTACTACTGGCTTTACACTCAGGAATTACTCCTGGCAGAGCTAGGGGGACCATATGGGATGACGGGATTGAACCCGGGTCAGCCGCAGCAACACAAATGCCCTACTCACTGTTCTATCTCTCTGGCTTCCATCATCCTTTTCTTATAATCAAATAATATTCCATTGTGTATGTCTGTCATAGTTTCTTAATCCAATCATCTGTTCTTGCACACTTGGGGTGTTTTCAGATTTTAATAACTTGTGAACAGTACTTCAATAAACATAGGGGTGCAAATGTCTTTATCTGCAGTATCAATGGGAATGATCCCTGAATATGAAGCCAGAAGTAAGCTCTGAGCACAGGTATCACTTGTATCACTTGTCTTCCCGTTGTTCATTGATTTGTTCAAGCTGGCGCCAGTAGCAACTCCATTTGTCCCTGTTGCATGCTAGTATAGCCAAAGGGCCTCTGCTTGTTCCAGGAGCAAGAATAGCCTCCAACCATTCCTTCAGGTGATGGGAATGAGGTCTATTACTGTTTTTGGCATATCAAACACAACACGGGTAGCTTGCCAGGTTCTGCCATGCAGGCGCTCTTAGTTCTTGCACTTACTGATGTACCGGTAGGTGTTCTTATAAATGACAAAACAGAAACAACAGAAATAATATATTAAAAGTGAGGTCATTAATGCTCAAATATTAAAAAATTATAATGTGAGTTGAAATGCAAAGATATATCATGTATATAGGCTGTCAATTTCATCTTTAAAATGCACATGAATGTGCTTCATGTATAACAGAATTAAATATTAACAAAAAATTAGGTCAATGTTGATATAGAAGAGACTTTAATGGGATGACCACTTGGGTTTTTGGAATTTGATCTCCAACACTAAATGGCCCTTAGCCCTGTCAGAACAACTCTAGAACTTACTGCCAGATATGGCCTCCAAACCAGAGAAAGTAAAAATTTAGTTTAATGGTGACTTTTTAGGAGATAGATGAATGCTTATGACTTTCATTTCTCTAGCTTATCTGTTTGCTATTTTTCACCCAATTTTTATAGTTACCCTGTATTCTCTTTTTTTTCAGAAAGTTATGGATATTAGAAAATATGAGCAGCTCCTAATGTAGTGAAGCAGTTCCAGTTTGGCTCCATCCAGCCCAATAATTACCTTCTGATTAGGTAAACCTGGATACTGCCTCAATACTGTGGTTTCTCACATCCATGAATTTGAGCATCAGCTCTGCCAAGTGGGCAGTAAATTGTTATGTAGAAGACAGCCTGAAAGAAAGTGTGTTCCACTAGATAGAATTAAACACTCTAATGACAGGAACATGAATTATGTTCATAATGTAGTAACTTACTTTCTGTTCAACTTTGAAAAGTAATTTAACTTATGTGTTTCAGTTCCCATTAAATTGATGGTAATAATCTTTCTTTGTTAACAAAGTGCTTTGAAATCACTGTGTGACAAGTAATATATTACCAGAAAGTATTCTTATTTCACTCTGCATTGTAACCTCTCAGGAAAAGGATCTATGCATCATTGTGAGTATTTCAATGTACAATGTTGGGGAAAAATGAGGATATGATTGAGAATGATATGGAAAATACTGTAATGCTCTTCTGTAAGTCAGCGTTATGAACTCACCTTGAATGTTGAATTGACTAATAGTACGTTTACATCAATGGAATGACAAATGTAAGGAAGTTTCAGAGTAGGCACAATGGCACCCTATTTGTGAAGGAGGCAGAGAAAAAATAGAAGGCAATGGAACTTAGTACACAAAATAGGAATATATTTCAAATAGGCAACAGAATTGTAGGCGGTGCATATCAGTGAAAAGAAAGAGGTTTATTTCTACCCTATGAGAACATGACATTCAATTGAGAGACTTTCCATATAAATAAATGGGAGTGCATTTTCCTAAGTCAGTCCCTAGATTATGGAACTCATTTTTCAAGAGGTGACAAAGAGAAAATATAAATTATAAAGAAAGGACAAAATATAGGTATGTAAACAAATTTGTCTCTATGCATATTTGACTATTAATAATAAAAGTGTCTCACTTCAATATGAATTTCTATGGAACAATCATTTTTATATCAAATCATTAATAGTGTTGGTTTCAACTTAATAGAAAATATTTCTGATCTAGGAAAATCATAAGCTAAACAGACATAGATTCCTGAGTTAATTACATATTATTATGCCACTGGGGATTTATTTTTCATAGGAGATACAATGAGAGTTAATACATATTCAGACACTGTATGTGATAGCACAGTACCAACAAAATCATATGACATTACTGAGAGAGATCAGTAAACCCTAAAATGCTTTATGAATACTTTTATAATCTCATAGTGTCTTTATGACAATCAGAATATCACATCTTTTACATTTGATAAGGAATATTCACCTATAAATATGAAATTAAAACATATGAACTACCATAGCTAAGAAAATTTCATAAAAGAACACTTCCTTATTATTGTGTTGTATGTGACAAAAAGTGTGACATAATGTCACAGTGAATTTCAATAGATTTTACTTTTTTTTTTTTTTGCTTTTTTTTGGGTCACACCCGGCAATGCTCAAGGGTTTCTCCTGGCTCTTCATCAGGAATTACTCCTGGAGGTGTTGGGGGGACCATATGGGATGTTGGGGATCGAACCTGGGCTGGCATGGGCTGGCAGCGTGCAAGGCAAATGCTCCACCCACTGGGCTATCACTCCAGCCCCTAGATTTTACTTTACACTCAAATCATTTCTTACTATTTTGATAAAATTTCTACACCAAATAAAAGCATGGAAAAATACACCAAGCTTAAAATTTGTCAGCAGAAGTATTTGAAATAATATAAATGGACACCAACGTGATAGTCATGATATTGAGTACCTATCAATAAGTGTCAGATACATCATGTGATTTAATAGCCATCATTAACTGAGAAATGTTCAGTCAATTCCAAAAGTATAACTACAAAATTCTCTAAGTGTCACATACCTCATATAATAATCAGGACAATAAAAGCAAACTTATATGCTAAGATTTAGCCTTAATTATCACAATTTAGTTCTACCCATGTTATTCAATTGCATACCACTAAAGACAATAGCACCTCCTTGCATGTACTGTGTATTTCTAGATCGAATAATTCACCAAGTTCTTAAATGATCAAACTGCTTCTCTTATTTTAATATCTAAAATAATACCAGTGACATTTTACAAGAAATTGCATGAACCATTTTAGACTGATGTGGTCATTAGTGATCAGCTTCTATATAACAAGTCATACTCCACTTTCTTTCACGGCTCAACATTGTGTTTTATCCTTTACATTTTCATGGCTCCTGGAATAACAATAACATATGAGAGACTCCTTGTTTCAGGATCTGTGTATAATAAATGAGTGTGAAAATTACCTTTCCATCATAAAAGGTTAAAATATGAACAGATAAAAGAGTTAACAAATCTCTCTAGTTCAATAAGAAAAGGTAGGATACAAGCCACACTGCTGTCCAGAAAAATGGAGGCCATCATCACTTTCTTGACTGATAAATCAAAGTCATTGTTGAAACCAGTATACAAAATTAAAGGTTGAGTTATAATTTATTTATTATTTGAGAGTCAATAAAAACAGGGTTTAAATACCTAGGGAATTCAGTCATTGTGAAAAGCCCTACAGCATTAAGTAATGTGCCAGCAGGATCTTAATCAGACTTTCAACACAAATATTAAAAACAAAATCCCGAACCTTCTGAAAATGGAGAACTGAAACTACTTTGATATATTATAGAACACTAAATTGATTTTAACAAGTACTGACCTTAGAAGAAACTAGTTAACAAGAGCCCAACCTGCTGAAGTACTATTAGTACCTAAACTATCTATGCAGTATTCTAGGTAGCTCTAGTTTTATACTGGAAGAAGGGTAATACCAAGCTGGAGCTCACTCTTGTCATCCTGTGCTACCTAAGTAAGGAGAAAGAACAAACAAACAAAAATTGTAGCTTATAATTCAAAGCTTCATTAAAATAATAAGTACTTAGTGACAATAAAATGCATACCATCTTCCCACATCTTATTAGATCTAGTCTCTGTTTCTTTACTCAACAGTAACATATTTCCTTGCTCTCCAGGAAATATTCATTATAAGACCTACCTTAAAAAGACACATAAGACTTGAGGACAGAGTGAGCATCATTACCAAACATGACAATAATAAGAATTATGAGAAAATAAATTTATATATTTACTTGTTCATTGTTCTCTGGGGTTGGCTCCAGGCTCTATATTTAGGATCACCCGAGGCAGCGTCTGGAGCACTTAAGTACTAATGAGGACTGGATTTGTGTGGGCCACATGAGAGACAAATGCTCTGTGCTGTGCTATCACTCTGGCTCTTAGACAAGAAATTTAAACTATTTTGTTTGTCATGATAGAGATTCTAAGTGATGGCATAGACAATATAAAAACAGATGGACAAATAAACTATTTAAACAGAGATGGAAGTCCAAAAAAAAAATCACCAAAAAAAAAATGCTGAAAGGAAAGAAACAAATAAGTACATTTGTGACTACATTGACCACAACAAAGTCGAAAAAGAATTTTTTGAAAATATCCTAGAAAGATAAAGAAATTATAAAAATCAAAAAATAACAGAAAAACTAATTATCGCAGATCAAATGCTAAAGGTCTAAGTAGGCATAGGGAAGAAAATAAAAAAGGACAAATAGTTGAAACAATGAAACATTTTATCCAATCCAATGTCAGATACAAACCACAGTTCCTAGAATACTTGGTAAAATATATCCCAAAATTAATAGTTCTATGTGTACAAGGTTTCAAGCTCATGTATTAAAAAAATATAGGAATAATCTGGAAGAAAGTGAGGTTTGATGGTAGTGAAAGAGAGACCAATAATGGGAGACGAAATATAAGAATTTTATTTCTTTGCAGGAAAATCATGCAAACAAGACTGAGCAAAATTGAATATTTAAAGTTGTGAAAGAAAAAATGCTGCCAAGCTGAATTACAAACTCCATGAAATTATCTTCTAACAATGTAAAGAAAAATACTTTCCCAGAAGAAAATAATAGCGAAATAATTTATTATTTAAAAAATGACTTGTGGGACCAGAGACTTAGCTTAGCAGGTAGGGCAATTGACTAACTTGAAGCCAACCTGGGTTCAATACCCAGCATCCCATATGGTCCACCAAGCACTGCCAGCAGTAATACCTGAGTGTGGAGCCAGTAGTAACCCCTGAGCATTGCAGAGTGTGACCCAAAAAAGAAAAGAAAAAACAACAACTAAAAAATACCTGGCTTGAAATAAATGTTAAAAGAACTTTCAGAGAGAAGAAAAATAATTAAGTTCATAAATAAGGGTTATATAAATATAGATATGCATGGGATACAAATTTAAGATATAAGAACCTTTGTTTTTCATGGGAATATCTGATCTTATAAATATACATCATTTATATGGTAGCTAAAATATAATATATATGTACATATATAACAGTTATACATTATAAATCAGATATATGGTATATTGTTGCAGGACTCCTCTAAGAGCCTCTGCATCTGCTCTGGATTGCCTCTTGCAGGTCACTTCATAGATAAGGGGGGTAGTCTAAATGTGGCAGTTTATCTGACCATGCATTCTGTACTAGCTGGTATAAATATTCTCTCATGCTACCACAATCATCGTGGGACTAGCTAGATCTTACCAGCATATTTACCTGGCCATGTTGGATCTCTAAGTAATTAGATCAGAGAGAAATGCTGTTTGCCTCAAAGCAAGCAAGCATGGATCCCCTGATAACTCAAAGACAAATAAAATATAAAACTACCGTGAAATAGATGAGACTTGTCAAGGCTTGGAGAAATATTTAACTGGCATTAGTATAGTCTTTGGTACAGAGACATGCCATCTCAGAAACCCCCTTCTCTACCCTATAAAGGCATTTCCAGGCAGATCTTGGCTCAAAACATTAGCATATAATAGAGCCTATGTGAGGTGCTGGGAGAATTACCTAAGAGCATTTGACCCTTCCTGCTTCCCATAATAGTGGGAGGTCTGAGTTGCAGGTGTATAAAATCAGCCTGCTTCCTCTCTCTGTCTCTCTCTCTCTGTCTCTCTTTGTCTCTCTCTGTCTCTCTGTCTCTGTCTCTGTCTCTGTCTCTGTCTCTGTCTCTGCTCTCTCTCTCTCTCTCTGGGCTCTTTATTGGGGCTTGCACTCATCTTGTCTTTGTCTCCTCTTTTACAGGGCCTTAACACGTGATGGCCGCCATCTTGGCCTACACGTGGCTTTGGTTTTAGCCGGGAATCCTAATCACAGGTTTTTTTTTCTATTGCTGACTTGTATGCCTAAACCTGTGATAAGTAAAGCCTTTAAAAACTGGATCGGATTCATGAGTCTTCATCCATTCCCCGTCGTCATTCCCCGATAGTATATTATGTACACATATATTTTATATATAATTGATTGGAAGTAAGGAATTAAAATGATTTTTTACTATAAAATCATGCTGTTTGTAAGGTGATGTAGCACTATTTGAAAGTGGACTTGATTTACTCTTAGTGCATAGTGCAAGTTACAGGGTTATAATAAAAGAAATGTTAAAGAAAAAGAAAAAATAAAATCCTAATTAATAATCAACTGAAAGGATAAAAGGCAAAATTATGAATAAATAATATCAGCAAAGAACCAGGACCATGTATGGAAATAAGTATCATTTAATATAACATTAATCCAAATTTATTAATAAATGTTTCAAAGTCAGTGGTCTAAATGTCCCAATAAAAGTACAGATAATAGATTGTAACCTCGCTCCAGCCATGGACCAGACACGTTCCTAGATATCTCCAAAGTGACCAGTCTCCAAATCTCCAAAGGGACCAATAAACTGCAAAAATGATACCAGCCTGATCACAAGAATTCCCAAAATATAGAAAAAGAAAAAGTATGTAGGTAAAATCTGTAAGAACAGAGCAGTAATTTCAATATATTTTCTACCATATTTAGCAACCTAGGTCTAACAAGCAATATAAGATAGATTATTCAGGATAGATCCAAACAGTAGATGCTAAAACCTGAAATAATGATGATACAAATTTGTACCTAAGAAACTAGGCAAAGCTTATGACTTTACTATTTACGTTGCAATAATCAATACAATTAGTACCGGCTAAGGGAGCAGGCATGGGAATGGGGGGGAAGGGTAGGAAAGGAAGGTCTTTTGTGTGTGGGGGGGCACACTGGTCACTGGATTGATGTTGAATGATGAATGCTTGTAACAAATAAACTATAAAAAACTTTGTACTTTGTAAATCACGGTGTTATAAAGGGGGAGATAAAGGTGGAAATCAAGAGAAATAAATAAAAGGACAGAAATTGTCAGAATGAATCAAAATTTAAAGTGAATATCAACTTAAAATATTGGAAATCAAACAATTTTTGCTCTCAAAACACAATAGATATTAAACTAGAAATCAGTAAGAGCAATGTAAGCAAAGATTTTCCAAAGATATTTTTAAAAATCTCCAAAGGTTTTTAAACAAATAACAAAAGCCTATTTCTAAATAACCCAGAGGTAACAGAAGAAATCTCAAGAAAAAATGGTATTTTAGACTAGCTAAATAAAAAATAACTTATTAATATTATGGGACATGGTAAAAATAGTACTTAGCAATACATAACACTGAATAAATATATTAAAAAATAAGGAATGACCTAAACTCACTAATCTAAGTTTTTAACTAAGAAACTGGTAAAAGAAGAGCAAAACAAATACAAAGAAGTAGAAGAAAGAAATAATAAGTGGAGCAGAAATAATGAAATTGAAAAGAGGAAATCAATGGAGAAAATCAATGAAACAAAAATATGTTTCTTTAAAAAGATCAATAAAATTGATAAGCCTCTAGCCAGGCTATGAAGGAGAATAAAGAAAGGACACAAATTACTCATATCAAAAATGTTAAAGGGGGCATATCCCATAGCTATTAAAGGAAATGGAGACAGTTGTAAAAATATGTATTTACACATATTTGAAGATCTGCTTTAATGAAGCCATATCTTGATCATACAAAAGTTCACAACATTTAAGCAAAAAATAAAAGTAGGTGTCCGATATATTTCATAAGGATAGACTATTCAGATCAACTACTATCTTTGTAATTAACTTTGAATTTAATTGTATTTTACTAAATCAACTTCCCAAATAGAAAACACCATATAGTATGTGTTCACTGATAAATTCTAAAACAGTTTTTTTAATTTTGGGTCATACCCAGCGATGCTCAGGGGTTTCTCCTGGCTCTGCACTCAGGAATTACTCCTGGCAGTCCTTGGGGACCATATGGGATGCCGGGGATCAAGGCCGGGCCAGTATGGGCCAGCCGCATGCAAGACAAATGCCCTACCCACTGGACTATAGCTGCCACCCCTCTAAAACACTTTTTTTTAATTTTGCTTTTTGGGTCACACCCAACAATGCTCAGGGGTTTCTCCTGGTTCTGCACTCAGGAATTACTCCTGGCGGTGCTCGGGGACCATATGGGATGCCGGAATCGAACCCAGGGCTGGCATGAGCCAGCCGCTTGCAAGGCAAATGCCCTACCCGCTGGGCTATCGCTCCGGCCCCCTCTAAAACACTTTTAAGAAATAAATTATTTGGATTCTCTACAAATTCATTCAGACTTCATAAGCAGAGGGACTATTAAATGATTTATGTGACCGTTATTCCAGAACCAAAAGTATATAAACCACTTGTCACTTGTCTTTCTGTTGTTCATAGATTTGCTCGAACAGGATCCGTAACGTCTACACTCGTTGGGAATGAGGTCCATTATTGTTACTGTTTTTGGCAAATCAAATACACCATGGATTACTTGCCAGACTCTGCCGTGGCTCTTGGTTCATTCCAGGGGTCCAGTCATTACAAGAAAAATATCACGTGTATCAATTGTCTTCCCATTGTTCATCAATAAGCCTGAGTGGGCACCAGTAATGTCTTCATTCATTGGAAATGAGGTCCATTATTGTTACTGTTTTGGGCATATCGAATACACCACAGATAGCTTGCCAGGTTCTGCCATGGCTCTGGGTTCACCCCAGGAGGCCCAGTCTTTTTCTATGTCAGACATACATATATATAATTTATGTAAAACACATATACTTTTACATAGATGTGTATATGCATAAAGTATATATGTATACATAAATATATATATGCAGATTTTTTATCATTTGATCACTTGACATCTTGTTATTCATTGATTTGCTCTAGCTGGAGCCAGTAACATTTCCACTTGACCCTAAAACATGCCAGTGTAGCCCAATGGCATCTGGTTGCTTCAGGAATACAAAGAGCTTCAAACTGTTCGTTCAGGGTCTTGACGAAGAAGTCTGACCATCTTGTAGGTGGGCAGCCACGTGATCTTTGACATCTGGTGGGATCCAGTCAGTAATGGCTCTAGTCCAGCGGTTGTCTCCAAATCGCATTACAAGTTTATATCCTGCAAAAAAAATTGAGCTCTAATGGATCTCAAACCTATTATGCAAAAATGAAACTACAAAAAGTCCTAGAGGATGACATAGGAAAAAAAAAAAACTTAAAAAAAAAACGCATGTTTGGGGCCAGAGTGATAGCCCAGCGGGTAGGGCGTTTGCCTTGCACGTGGCCGTCCTGTGCCGGCCTGGGTTAGATCCCGGCATCCCATATGGTCCCCTGAGCACCACCAGGAGTAATTCCTGAGTGCAGAGCCAGGAGTAACCCTTGAGAATCCCCAGGTGTGACCCAAAAAGCAAAATAAAAAACCATGTTTAACATATAATTTATGGCTATAAACTTCTTAAATATAGCACCAATACTATAATATATAAAGAAATCATAAACTAGAATTTTTATTTAAAAATTTCTCTGTTAATGACAATATTAAGGATGAAAAGACAAGTAAGACACTAGGAAAATATTTGCAGAAGAGAATTTTGAGGAAAGTCTGAA
The DNA here is from genome assembly GCA_021461705.1 of Cryptotis parvus. Taxonomy (NCBI): domain Eukaryota; kingdom Metazoa; phylum Chordata; class Mammalia; order Eulipotyphla; family Soricidae; genus Cryptotis; species Cryptotis parvus. The sequence goes on along the minus strand of JAJIBD010000919.1, from coordinate 227,601 downwards.
AGTTGGTAATAGGTTTATGTAATGATTTCTTTAAATACAAAAAATAGTGAATAAAATTTGTCTCAGTAATACAACAGATAATTCACTGAAGAAGAGATGAATAATTGTGTAAAACAATTCTCCATGTACATTTCAGAGTTGCAAGTTAAATAGATAAACCACAACACTCAAATTAGTGGCCACTACACTCAAATTAGTAAAGATATGCCATATTAAAGGTAATCGAATGGTTGATAATGTCACTCTACATTTGTCTATATCCCATAGAAAATATGGATGATAGAGAATTTTGTGGATCTTAGTTGATTTTATGTTCATCTCTGATGATGTATTGCAACAAATATACATTTTGGCTAGAGTTGTTGATAACTTAGGACTTTAATTCAAGAAAGGAGGAAAAAAGTAAATGGGTTCTAACATCTTCTCAATTTGTATATGAAACTACAACTTCTGTAGAATATAAAATCAATTCAAAGGTAATTTGAATAAATTATGTGGCGCAACCATAAATTTTCTCTTAAAACAAAAACAAAGTTAAAAATTATATTGGATACAACACAAAATACTAACTACTCATATATCTGACTACTCAAGGTCTTGTCTACCTTGAAGAAAAGGTCTTGGATGTCACAAAAAATTATGAATTTTCCAGAAATAATCATTTATGTTAACTATAAATAATTGTCAATGATTTACTCATAATCCTGGGGTGGGTGTCTAATTCATATCACTCTTGAATAATATACATCAAATTGAAATTGTAATGGGACAAAATTATTATTCAAAGTAGATAAGCAAACAATATTTTCACAAATTATCAAGAATGAGAAAGGAGGAAAATGGATAAACATGACAACCTTTCAGTAACTGTATTGAAGTATATAATGCCCAAAAGAAAAGAGAGAGAGAGAGAAAGAGAGAGAAAGAAAAAGAGAGAAAGAAAAGAAAGAGAGAAAGAAAGAAAGAGAGAGAGAGAAAGAAAAGAAAGAAAGAAAGAAAGAAAGAAAGAAAGAAAGAAAGAAAGAAAGAAAGAAAGAAAGAGAGAGAAAGAAAGAAAGAGAGAAGAGAGAAGAAAGAAAGAAAGACAGACAGAAAGAGAGAAAGAAAGAAAAAAAGAAAGAGCAGAGAGAAAGGGACAGAAGAGAAAGAAAGATGAAAGAAAGAAAGAAAGAAAGACAGAGAGAAAGAAAGATGAAAGACAGAAAGACAGAGAAAGAAGAAAGAAAGAAAAGAAAAGAAAGAAAGAAAGAAAAGAAAGAAAGAAAGAAAAGAGAAAGAAAGAAAGAAAGAAAGAAAGAAAGAAAGAAAGAAAGAAAGAAAGAAAGAAAGAAAGAAAGAAAGAAAGAAAGAAAGAAAGAAAGAAAGAAGAAAGAAAGAAAGAAAGAAAGAAAGAAAGAAAGAAAAAGAAGAAAGAAAGAAAGAAAGAAAGAAAAAGAAAGAAGAAAGAAAGAAAGAAAGAAGAAGAAGAAGGAAGGAAGGAAGGAAGAGATAGAAAGAAATAGAGAGAAAGAGAGAGAAAGAGAGAGAGAAAGAAAGAAAGAGAGAGAGAGAGAGAGAGAGATATATCTTCCATAGAGGCAGATTAGGTTGTGGGTGGCTGGAGGGAAACTGGGCATGTACAATGGTAAAGGGACAGGTGCTGAAACACTGTATGTCTGCAACCCAATCGTGAACATTTTTCTAACAGCGTATCTCACACTGATTTGATTAAAAAAGCAAGCATGTTTTAGGTCAGCTAAAGGTGAGGCTCTGTATAGACCTGTATATGTAGATGTATAATACTTTCTTTTAATTCCAGAAAAATATAATATAGGGACACGGTAAAGTCCAAATAACTATCCTGCTCATTGGCCTATTAACATTATTGGAGTTGCAGGAAATAAAATAACTTCCTATTTCATTGCATAGATCATTTTATTCTTTCATAAAACTGATAAACTATTATTTCATACTAGAGGAATTTACATTAAGGGAAACATTCTAATCTAAGATATATTCCAGAATGTGTTTAAATATCTGCGGTCTAACTCCCAAGATTACTGTGGATTTCTTTACAATTGTATAAAGCTCTATTCATCAGATGGTGAATCAGTGCAGGAAAATGAAATTATCTGAGAAAGAACTCAATGTCAGACCTCGGAGTTTTGTAAACACTCTAAATAACGATTTCCCAGGTCACCACAGGTTTAGGTTTCTAAGTTGTGGGGTATTCAGCTTTTATTGCATTTTTATTCATGTAACAAAACCTCTACCAATAAAAGATCATTGTTCTAAAATCTCTGCCATTATTTCTCATATTGAGTGTCTATGTCACTCTATTACCTAGAAAAGATTACCACTTAGAAAATATTTTTGTGGAAACCATTTTTTCCCAAAGCAAAGTTGAAGGTGGAAGAGAATGTAAGGATATGAAAAGAAATTCCAAAAGTTACTGATAGGTGAGTGAAGGAGAGGGAGAGGTCACTGACATCAAAGACTGTGTGAGGGCACTTGAGTTTCAAAACGAAAATTGCCAGCCCATTTCCAGCTCTAAAAGGCAAATGAAAATGATTCAAGGGAATGTGATCGTATTTCATAGCATTCAGACATAATAGTTATTAAAAAGAAATAACAACCTTGCTCCATGGCTACAGCAATTTATGATCTACCACCTTTTCTCTCAAGGAAACTGGAACCTAGCTGAATTCACAAGGCTGCAGAGGTAGAACTAATGAAAGAGTTAAACAGAGTCTAAGAAATTTGAGTGTGTCATTCCATAATTAATGATAAATGAACAGTGTGAGATAAATGTGCTCTGACTTCATTATTTGGTGGCAAAGGTCAGTAGACTTCAGGGAAGTGGCATTCCTTTCTGCTGCTCTTAGAAAGACAGCAACTGAAGCAGCTAAAAATAAAAGAATAAACAGAAGAAATATATTTTAAATTAATATTCAAATGATTTTTGAAATATTCAAGTTGAGCTCCTGTGAGCATCAGTAATTACCCCCAAAATGAGTAAATGTTATAATTATAACTGCAGTAAAATTTATCCGGCGGTTTCAGGAAGATGATTCACACGGCATATTGATCAGAGTTACAGGTCTTACCAGATGAAATCAACCTCAAAAAAAACTTAAATACAGTCTATACAATTTCAGGCTGTATCAATCACAAGACAGTATAGGAGCTAGCTTCAGAATACTTGCCCCTTCTGTTAACAACAGATATGAATTTGATTTACATTGTCCTTGAATCATTGTTCTCTCTTAAGTACCACCCTGCACTCTAATATTATCTAATACAATTCTAAAATCATATTAATCACATTGCAAATGCTACGTGCTGGCTTATACACTTGGACTTTAAATAGTGCTTTTCTGGAAGAACATGTTAGTCCATTACTCTACTTCTGATAACTCTACTCTCTATTGTTTTTCCCTATCTAGATCTTGAGTCTCTGTATCTGACTCTGGTCTTAGACATACACAGAATAGCTATTGGCTTTCTCCATTAATTTTTCTTACCCAAAACATGGTTTTAGTTATATTCTTTAGAAAGATGATACGTGGTTTCAAATCATATTAAATAAACCTTCAAGCATTGCCACCTAGATTCCCCCAATCCTCTAAATATCAATTCATTTTGTTGCATACGTATAAAACCCTAAAATTTTGCTTTTTTCCACATCCTTACTTTCTACAGTCTGTGAAGTCACTTTCACATTGTCCTTATAGTCTATATCGGTGATTGCTTTGCTGACTCACTGGCATTGTTTTAGGAAAAGCAACAGCATTTATAAATACAACATGCCTCACAAATTTGCAATTTATTCTCATCTGATTGATTGAATTTCATCTTTTCACTCAGCTTGTTTTATGCTATTTTTGGTAAAAACGTTTCTTAAATATGTTTTCAATTCCTACATTCATTCATTGTACATTCATTGTACAATGATGTACATAAAATTAAATACATATTTATTGTTCTAGTATACTAAATTTTTGTGATGTCAGAGGGTTGACTTATATTCAGGCATAAGTCTCAAATCCCTAATTAAAACAATGTTTGTCTACATATATAATGAAGCATTCTTTCCTATATCTCTCTTTTAAAAAACCATATAATTTTTTAAGTTAGCTGGTAAGCATATGTTGTGTATATATATATATATATATATATATATATTTGATATATATGCCAAACACCAGTAACAATTATAGATTCATTCTGAAATGGATTGAGGCTCTTTATGTTCCTGGAGCAAGCAGATGCCTTGGGCTCTACTAGCATGAGACAGGACATATGGAGATGTTACTGGGGCCCGCTCGAGCAAATCGATGATGAACGGGAAGACAGTGATACAGCGATACAGTGAAGCATATTCATATTCATTATCCAGAAAAGTAAATTTTCATCTTCTAAAGAATCATTGGTAAATGGTACAGAGAAATTCATGAATTAATTGAGAATGGGGATGTAGCAAAAAAATAATTGGGCTTTGGATAATATTCTGCATTATGCAGGATATGCAAGATTTACAAAACCAATAGAATATATATAAAAGTGTGTGTAGAAATTGTACAAAAAAGTGACTCATTACTATGTAACCTGTAAAATTCTAATACCTACAAGTTATAGAACTCTTACAAGACAGTAGTATGATTATAGCCTGAAAGCAAAGCTTTGAGGCCAAGGATATGAGTTCTAGACACAAGGCTATAGTACTAATATCTTTGAAGAGCTGAAGCTTGACTTCCAGTCCAGAGGCATAGAAAGAAGTGGAACAGAAAAAGTTTGCTTTAACTGAAACTTTTGTTCTCTGAGGTTTTTAAAGAACACACATTAAGGAGAATAATCTAATTTAATGAGTCTACTAAATCTAGTGTTTATCTCCAGTGTTTCTTACTACATTTGTAGTTCATACATTATCTGCCAACAATGATGTATATAGAGTTGAATATGCTGCTACTGAGTGGTGATGTGGTGAGCAATTGTATCTTGAATCTCACTACAGCAGATGCTGCAGAAATTCTTGGAAATAAAAAAAAATCTAATACTAAGTATAGGTGGATTGAAAAAATTGTTTTTTTGATTTTACAATTGTTACCCTGATTTAATGTTCCATAACTATTAACTTATTTTGCTGGGATTTTAATGGAACATTTTATGGAGTGGAATGAAAGAGAGCAGAAACAAGTGAACGTTCAAATAAGATGATTTATCATGACTTTTTCTACATAGATTTTTCTTGTTATACATAGAACATTTATTGATCATTCTAAATTATGCAGTAAAATGTAAGTGCGACTGTTTTCCTCATGGTTATCTCATAGAAAATAATCCTTACAAGAACAGCCCATATTATATTAGACCAAAGACTATTGCCTAATGAACTTTATACAGATCTAGCATTTACTAACATTATTACAATGTTCTCTCCATTGTATGGCCCTGTTATGGAACTAAAATTTTCATATCTGTTCTCCATATTAAAAAATTAAATTTCTTTTGGCTACTTTTATTTTGTGCCTGTCATACCTTGAAATGTTCTCAAAAAATTTAATAAATAATCAATATTTGGTGACCTGAAAAGATGAAAAACAAATTGTCTGAAATAAATTAACTTCAGCCACCCATGACTACAAGAATGGTTCAGGGAAAACCCTAGTTGCAGAGGCCTTAAAAGTACCGCATCCCTCAGGTCCTCATGCTTGTTAGACAAAATTATTGCTGGAAAGGATCTTTTGGTCCCATGAATGTCATTTTGGAAAGCCAAGGAGACAATAATGGCAAAGCTCCCACATTATATATCTAATTATCAATTAAAATAAGATAAATATATACACAAAACTGGGCCCATTAGGCCCCTGGGATGAACCCAGAGCCCCAGAAGAGCCTGGCAAGCTACCCGTGGTGCATTCGATATGCCAAAAACAGTTACAATAATAGACCTTTTTTTCCAATGAATGAAGACATGTCTGGTACCCACTCAAGCAAATGGATGAACAACAGGAAGAAAAATGACAAGAGACAAGTGACAAGTAACATATATTTGAGTGCATATGTTATATACTTTATGTAAATATGCACATATATTTATATTGTAGTTCACTTGTATCACTTGTTTTACTTGTCTTCCCATTATTCATTGATTTTCTCTAGCGGGCACCAGTAACATCTCCATTCATTAGGAATGAGGTCCATTATTGTTACTGTTTTGTCATATCAAATACACCACAGGTAGCTTTAACCAGGCTCTGCCGTCACTCTGGGTTCATCCCAGGGGTCCCAGTCTATTTCTATATCAGACCAACAACCACCCAGGGCCCACCGGGCAGAGGCCCTGAGTGTAGACAAGCCTGACTCCTATCTGCCACCTGCCTACACAGCCCAACACCACAGCCACAACTGCAACACCTCAAGGGGCAGGTGGCAGGAGAGGTATCATGCTGAATGAAATGAGTCAGAGGGAGAAAGATGGGGAATGACTAATACCCAAGGGCAGGGGAAACCAGGGCAAGGAGGCCTGGTCCATGGTTCTAAATTATAGTTTTTATATATATATATATATATATATATATATATATATTACTCAAATATGTGTGGACATATCTATTTCTATTTTCTGAGATGGAACATTAGTAAATTCAATTTATAAATAAATAAAAATCTAATTCATAAATTCTAGAATTTAAATAGTTTGATCACACTGAAACTGGTGAGATGGAAAAATCCTCATGGAATAGGGAACATTCTTTTTTATTATGTATTTTCACCATTGTCAAAAAATATAAAATATACTTAACTTCGAGATATCAACCAACAGGTTTTTTAGTCAATGCTTTTTCTTCTCTTTTCATTGCCTTATATATGCCATAATTTGCACTTGAGTGGCTCTTCATTGTGTTTACTAACTAGAGCTGGAAGACTGTGCAAAGGTCAGGTAGTGATTATATCAGTGGTTGGTTGACACATAGTTATCAAACACTAGCTACAAACATTGCACTAGGGGCTATGAAAGTTCAAATGGAATAAGAAAATTGTCTTGTGATTTCAAAGGCTTGATCATCAATAGACATAAAACAAGTTTTTTAAATATTTCTAAACCTAAATTTTTTTGGGGGCAGGTTTGTGTTTCTCAATGGTGCTCAAAGACTACTTCTGGCTCTAACTCAGAGATCAATCATGACGGCACTCGGAGGCTGTATATGGTGCCTGTGCTGAAGCTTGGGTTACCTCAGGTCAACCTTGACTTCAAATTTCTCTATGATCTCTTAACCCTGAAAGAGCTGTTCATTGAATAAATATACTTGATACAGGAATGTCCTGTCGGGTCGGAGGCGCAGAGATAAGACACCAGGAATACGACATATATCCATTAATATTTTTAATGATCACCAGCCAGAGGGGCAGCTGCTCTCATCTTGGCAGCTGACTAACCGCAGCTAACTGACTTTAGCTGACTCACTTGAGCCCACTGACCTTAGCTGACTCACTTGAGCTGACTGACCACCTCCACAAAGACCCCAACTCTCTTATCCCATAGACTCAAAGGGCAATACAGCTCATGGTTTACATTACAAAGACATCTCACATTCATTGAATAGGACTTAGGAATAATAGGAAGGAGACAACCAGGAACCAAAACCTGCAGGGGGTGCTATCTAGGTAAGATGAGATGAACTAAAGAACACATTACAGTTGCTAATGCAGCCTTCTGGACTAGCCCATGATGGCAAGGATATGTCAGACAGAAGAACAGAAAAACCTGTTTTCTGCCTAACTTTAAGCATCGTCCATTAGACTCCATCTTGGGCTAGTTATAGCCAACAAGGAAATGTGCAGAGAAATGACCCAGGATAGCCTTGTCTGTGTACCTGCAGCTTGATTAACAGTCTCACTAGGGAATTCTACATACTAACTCTATTGAGAGACAGTCTGCCAGAGTCCCTGTATATCTGTTAACAGGCAGTATCCATCAGACCTTCCTTCGCATATCCTTAGATCTACCTTCTGCCAACAATGCTAATATATTAGGATATCTAATATATTCAACAAATATTTACAACAATATTTATGTCCACTGTCTCATTTTTACACACAAACCTCAATCACCACAAAAATACATCAGAGACACTACAAATGAAAATAGAGGTATGAAATAAAGCATGAGCAGACTTGCTTGATATTTATGTGGCTCACAATAATATTATTCTGATTTCTACTACCTCTATGCAGTCACTTCATAGTGACTTTTCATGAAGCACTAAAATATAATCACTCCTCTTATTAATGTTATAATTAGTATCTTTTGTGCTTGGGTATAGCTAGTCCCAGCTAATATGTTCCCATATCCACCAAAACTAATCAAGTGGGCTAGCATTTTGAATATTTTGCTATTTTAGTGTTGGATATGCCCTTACCAATCCTACTAAATTTTGGCATTATAATGCTTCCTGTCAACCTCACTTCTAGCATTTCCAACAGCAATTTTAACCTTCAGACTCTTTTTTTTCTTCGCATAGATTTTCCTTATTCTCTTTGAATTTTCATTTCAGCACGGATAACATAGAAAGCTTTTGACTTACTTTCATTAAGACAGATTTTCCCTACCTTCTGAAATAATCTCAAACACACTAAACTTAATCTTGCCACAGAAATTTCACATTTGTCATTTTATCCATCTCTTCTTTGTTCTTATATTGCTCACACACAAATAAGCCTTTTTGACCATCCCTCCCCCTTTTCTAATTTTACCACAAATTTTGAATTGTTTTGTTCCACATAATCATTTCCTCTTTCCTAGTAGTCGTATAATGTTGAATTTAAATAGCAATACTGTTTCTAATTGTTTCTCCACTGGACACAATATATTAGGAAGAAGTTCTGTATTTATTTCTCACAACAATATTAGCAGTGTGAGAAAAGTGCCTGGCCCAGAGTATTAACACATAATAAATATTCATTTGAGTGCATGGATTAGCATAAAGGAATCAGAGGTTTGATTATATATTGAAAAACAGATTTTTTTCATTCAAAATAATCAGATAATTGTGTCTTGCAGAAGCAGACCAAGTTTTATCTTGATTGTGCATTGGTAATTCCAAGCATGCCACATAACTAGAAAGCACAAAAATAAATAAATACACCTGCTTTTTATTTATCAAAGGGAAAAATCATTAAGAAATAACCAAAGGAGTTTAGTAGAGATCACATTGTCTGAAAAAAGTTTTGCATTAAATGTTTGAGGCAATGCATGGCTATATGCGTGCATATAAAATATAATATTCAGCCATGTAATTAATTATATTTGTCAAAATGCTTGCAAATGGCTTTTAATTTTATCATTTCATATTTATGAATAAATACAATAGTCAATTGAGTACTAATTATTAGAATTTCTAATATATTACAGTATATGTGATATTTTAATTTCCAAAGATATTTTTATGATAAAGTTCATTTTTGCAAAGAATAATGTCCTCATTCCAACATTTGAAACATGCAAAATGATGCAAATTCTTGTATTGCTATACACAAAGCATGTAATGCACAAAACAGTGATACACACATCTGCAAATATTTATTAAAGTTTGTAAGATCTAACAGTAGCCATCAAAATGGCAACTTGTTATTTTCATAACCTGATAGTTGTTTTATTGTATTGATGGTTCTTTTCCTCCTTATTTTTTTGGGGGGTCACACCCGGCAACACGCTTGGGTTACTCTTGGCTCTGCACTCAGGAATTACTCATGGCAGTGCTCAGGGGACTATATGGGATGCCGGATATCGAACCCAGGCTGGCATGGGCCGGCCATGTGCAAGGCAAACGCCCTACCCGCTGGGCTATCGCTCGGGCCCCTTAAAATTTATTGATTGAACCATCTCCATTTATAATATGGAGTGTGAGACATACACACACATACCTATATCTATCTATACATATGTATATTACATGTGTGGTTTATATACATATGTGTGTATACACATGTATTTATATAAAATCTCATAAAAATCCTTTTCAGTATGGTTACTAAATTAGACCAATTGATTTTTTCTCATAAAATATTTTAGCACACAAATTTTCATATAAATACATTTAATTGGAAAAGTGATGTTCAGGAGCCTAGAAGATAGTTTTAAGAAATTAAGTGAGTGCTTTACTTGCAAAAGGCCTAGAATTTTATCTTTTATACCATGTTGTCCCTTGTAAACCTCTAAACATAGCCTTGGTGGCCTTGAACATCTCAGAAAACAATTGAAATTGTTCCATCCAGCCTTGCTGGCAGAGAATACTTTGGGTTGGCTTTCAAGCCCCTTGCACATTGCCTGGGATGTGCCAGTGACTCAATCCCCCAACCCCCCCACAATTCTTTATTTCCTGAGCCAGAAAGGATACTAATGGCATTAATGAGTTCATATAATTCAACCATGAAGCATAGCTGGAAAATGAACATAAAGTGACAGGACAAGTGCAAAATAACAAACTGAAAATATCATATATATAAAATATACATTATATAATATACTATATTATATAGATTATATAATATATTAATATCATATATACCATATAATATCCATATATAATTATATCTATATATATCATGAAACATAGTTGGAAAATGAACATAAAGTGACAAGTGCAAAATAACAAACTGAAAACATCCATATATCCCTTAATATCATATATGATAATGTTATATATAAAGGATATATATGGATATTTTAGTTTGTTATTTTGCATTTGTCACTTTATGTCCACTTTCCAGCTATGCTTCATGGTTGATTATATATATATGGATATATATATATGGATATATATCCATATATATATATATATATATAAATGTTGTATGTCACTGATTTCTTCTTCTTTTTTGGATATTACACCTGAGATGCTCAGGAGGTTATTGATGTCTCTGCGCACCAGGAATTACTCCTGGTGATTGATGGTCAAGGGATCATCATATGGGATGCTGGGGATCAAAGGCGGGTAGGCTGCATGAAAGGCAAATGCCTTACCTGCTGTACTATTGCTACAGCCCCTATCTTTTAATATTGAGGTTAAAAATTTCTTCAACCATTGTGTTTCCATTGCCACAACCCTAATTTTAGAAGTTCAAAAGCTTCTGTGTTGATGAAAGGAACGGTGATTCCTCCACTCCTGTAGGAAAGTAGGTAGAGATATTCTTAGAGGATATCCTCCTGGCTGTTCAGGAATGTGATCATAACAGTGCCTCAAATTATTCTCCACTTGACTAAACAAAGTCCGCCAAGCCAGGATACAGCTGTGTTGCATTTAAATATCAATAATAGAACTTTCTATAGCAGGAGAAGTACTTTTTTTACTTCAAGTTTAATGACTAGTTGTTGGGTTCTCTTTTTAGTGTTTGGGGGGTAAAGTTGTAATTCCAATTCTTCATTCTCTTTTCTCAGTTATCATTATATGAGAATGAGTAGGGATAGCAAACAAATAAATTGCACATCTTACAAATGTAGGCTAGACTGGTTTTTGGAGGGGCAGCTGTGTCAATAAAGTATACACATAACATCAGTTTCCCATTATACACATCATTCGGAGGCATATATTACCCAATATAACGAAAAAAAGGAAAAACCAAACTCTAAAATAAAAAGAGAAATTGAAGCACCGCAGAGCAAGTAGCAGCTGAGCCAACAGCAGCCAGCATGGTAAAACATTTAGTCAGAGCACTTGGGAAACAAGTGATTCTGGCATTAATGACCCTCAATGTCACGTCCCAGAAAGCTGATGACCAGCTGGGGTACAAGAATATTGGAAGCAAATTTTTCTTGCTATTCTCAGTAATTGGAAATAAATAGACGACTGCCCCACACATCGCCCTGTAGATTGTGATTTAGTTCAAGAGTTTTGAAGGTGAATGTTTCTGTCTGTTTGCATTGATTTTCATGTGGATTTTTCAAGGGGTGTGATAAGACAGTCACCATGTAGGTATGTCCTGGGTGCAGAATGACTGTTTCCTGAGAGTCAAATGGAGGATTATCTTTTCATGCTTTTTTGGATCTTTCCATATACAAATACAACCACACTTTTCAGTTGGCACAAGCTAACAATTGTTTCACAATGGCTATTCAATCAGCCCCTAGAATCAATTCCCAAACACTGGAAGGGTTCATTTTGCTTTACTCCACAGATAGATTTCCAGGAATTAAAATTACCTATTTATTTTCTCACTATAAGCGGAATCTAATTTTTATTAGCCAAGAAAACTAAGAAAGACAGCTTTCTACAATAAAATATTTCTGTACAATGCACAGGTCTACTATATGCACATAATTTACTCTTTACCAGAAATTTCTGAAATTAATATTGTAAAGGTGTTTGCAAGATGTCTTAAAAGTCACTATTATTTTGCCAGACCTGTAACATCAGTTCAATCACAACCTATCTTTTAATTTTCTTATAAAATATATTTGTTTTTGTGAAACTTTTTCTTATAATTAGATTAACAAGTGTCCCAATTAATTGACTTTTATATTTTCAGAGTTTCTTGACCAAAACGTGCCAGTCTAGTTTATGTTTTATCTTGTTTATGTGCTATTTTAATCCTTTTCTCTCTTATGTCTTAAGATGGATATTTCCTATCAGCTTTTTGTTTGTTTGTTTGCTTTGCTTTTTGGGTCACACCAGCTATGTTCAAGGGTTACTCCTGGCTCTGCACTCAGGAATCACTCCTGGCAGTGCTCGGGGACCATATGAGATGCCGAGGATGGAACCCGGGTCAGCAGCGTGCAAGGCAAATGCCCTACCGGCTGGATTATTGTTCCGACCCCTCCTATCAGCTTTATAACTAACTTATATCCTATACTTTTGATACTTTTCAAGAAATGCTTATGGGACCAGAGGAATAATACAGCAGGTAAGGGCACTTTCCTTGCTCTTGACAGAGGCTGACCTGTGTTTGATCCCCTGTACCCTACTTGGTCCCCTGTGACTCACCAGAAGTAAGCCCTGAACACTGCCTACTGTGACCAAAAAATAAAAAGTAAATAAAGAAAATATTTACTGGTAGAGACCCGATGATAACGAATTACTGTATTTCTCATTCTGTTTTTACCATTCAAAAATTGTATTGTCATAAATTACATGAAATACTATGCATTTATTTTAAATAACTATGAGGGATGAAGATATGGCTGTAAATATTTTTGTCTCAGTTTTCTCTTCTCATAACACTGTAATCCCATGCCCTACATAAAAGAAAACAAATAATTCTCTTTAATCTTTCTTAATATAATACTTTAATTATATATTTTCTTAAATATTCAGTTATTTATGGTCATTTGACTTAATAAAAATTTAAAATTCACCTATTAACACTTATTTATTATAAAAAATGGCAGGGAAATTCTCTTGCTTAAAGAATCTGATTATATCATTTCTTTGTCTTTTTTCATTAGTCATATTCCTATTTCTACATTTTATTATTTGTACTACTGCAAGATTTTGTTTCCTGTAACCCAAGGTTAGAATAGTTTTTATGTGTCCTTGGGCTTAAGCAATTTCATCCTCCTTAATTAAAATAATACAAACTGTAATTGAAAAGGTAGGCAACATTCATTATTTCTTATGACTGAGAAATCAGAACAAATTAGGAAGCTAAAAATACAAATAAATGCAAGCTTTCACAAAATAAAGAGAAGCATTTTCACTAAAAAGTTACATACCTTTATAATACTTTGTTCTACATTTTGACTTCAAACTCTGACCACATTTTCATTTAAAGTCATATATTACTTAAAGATGAATAAAATATAATTCAATTTTCTAAAATGGACAATTGTCTTCTTATGTGTGAATAGTTTCTTGTAGCATTATAAATTATTTTTGTTTATAGTATGTAAATGTGTACTTAACATACTCAGGATAATATTTATCAGTAAATTTTTCATAATAGATTTTGCCAAAGTATGCCAAAGTCTTTTAACTTCCTTTTCCTTTTATTAAACATCTCTAAAAGATAAATAACTTATTTTCTATTGTTTATGTTATATTTGCTATACTGATGTTCACTATCCATTCAATTTCATCTTGATTTATCAGACATTAGAATAGGGTACATTGTATAATTAGAAGCAATCTGAGCTGCTATTTCAGACCCAATATTTACTGATTTTAATTCTGATATGGATTAATGAAGTATAGACACAGAATTTCTCTTTCAAATGTATTTCATCAAGATATTGGAAGTAGATAGTGTATTAATAGTATAGCGAACACAAGTAAATGCATTTTGGTGATGATAAAAATTGGTTCACAATTTTTAAAAATTAAAATTTATTCAGGAATTTCAGGAACTAAGTTCTAGCTCTATCTTCTTTAAAGCTTATTCTCTTACTACCCACACAATTAAATTTAAAAATACACTGACAAGAGATTGCATTTACAACATTGTAACTAGATGTTATTTATACAAGCAATATGAGTTAGACATTTATATTTTTTGGCTTTAGATTTCATTGGATCTTTAGTACACTGGATTCATGAAAGTATATACAGCCATATTTAGCGAATACAATAGAACAAATCTCTGACAGTAAAAATGAACGCAATGTTGAAGTGCAAAAGTGCCAATAAGAAATCTGAGTCTGATGCTCAGTGGCTTCAGACAATGCTTTCATTTGAAATGGGTTCTGTTCTCATCATGCATCTCTTCACTAGTTTTTCTCTTTACTTCTACTTTGGACTGACATTTTGAAGACATTTTTTGAGAAGATCTAAATGGCTAGATCTTGATATGACAAAATCATCTGTCAATAAACTTTGGACCTATATGGCAGTTTTGGTTGAAAAGATAATGAAAACAATGTGTATTCTTAAAAAGAAAATATAAATAGCCATCTCTCCGATTTACAGCATATTTCTGAGAGATTTGAGGTCAGTTTACAATTTGTGCTCTTACAGATAATCTAATTTTTAAAATTCGTTTTCTGTGGCTTTTATGATCTCTCTTTACCTTGGAAGCCTGCAGTAATACTACTATACTTTATTTCAAAAGAAGTGCTTAAAGCTTTACTGACTGATCAGGGATCACTTCTGGTAGCTTAGGGTAACAGGCATATTGGGGTTCCAGGGAGGCAAACTCTCTTACTGTCACTCCATCCTGACAAAGGATTTTTTTTACTATTTATTGAATGTAGTTCTTTATATGCTCTTTTTATGAGTGTGATTTTCCCCCTTATTTTTATAATAAAAGGTTGATGATTTTGAGTCCAATGTCTGTAGCGGGATCAGCGAGTCACTGTCCCAAGGCTTTGTACACATGTTTCACTGTGTATGAGGATGTTAGATAGAGACTAAACTCTATAGTAACTGATAGAGACAGGGAGAAGCACAAAGGAGACAGTGAGTTACCATTTGTCTCAATAATGATACATGGCAGCTAGTAGATTTCTGATAAAACCCCATCTCTCTTGTTTCTTTCTGCAGTGATGGTCATCATTTAAAAAAATACATCACCTTTATTTATAGAATTTACTTCATTTTACTGACTTTGGGTCTCACTTGTTCTTTTTACATTTCCTTCAGGTATAAGATTATATGTTTTTATTTGATTTGTAAATTTTCCAGATGCAAACATGTATTACCAGAGATGTCTTTTTTGTTTGCTTAGGTTTTGTTTTTGTTTTGAAGTTGTACCCAGTGTGGCTCTTCTGAGAAAGTACCTGGACCTGTATTCAGGGATTTTAACAGATACCAAGCAAATATAAGGGCTCACAAGAGACTGTTATGAAGAACTTACATTCACCAAGTTATAGAGTCATGAAGAAAGATGTATATTTAGATTCTTGAAAATTTCAAGAATTGATCAGGAGTAAAAGGAAAACAGGAACAGGGCAATTACAGGCAAGAGCACTGAAACAAACAGAAAAACAAAACTCCAACCTATAACCAATTTGTTTTACAAGTGAGCTATTCAAAGATGAACTTCAAAAATTATCTGTTATTTATTTCAAGCTGTTGGAAAATTTCAAAAAAATGAGAATTGTTTTAGTATTTATGGAGGTAGGAAATCCTTAGGCCAAAAGACACAAAAATGAAAGCTATAGATTAATACCACAAATGATCAAGATGCAAAGTTCCTCAACAAAATCTCAACAAAACAAATTCACCAACATATTAAAACCATCATATGTAATGACCAAGTGGGATTTATTACTGGAATGTTCAAAATATACAATAAATTAGTGTAATGTATCACATTAAAGAAAGTAAAACTTTGAATCATATTATCATTACATTAGGTTCAAAGAAAACTCTTGACAGAAATCCCCATCTGGGTGTAGTAAAAACTCTAAAGAAATGGGGATAGGAGGAAGAAGCCTAAAGCTATAGAGAACGTATCCTGATTCCACAAGCACAGCGGAGATTAACCTCTTAGCACAGAAAAAAGAATAGCCCCAGCACCAGTAGGTGTATATCAAAACCCACTGTGAATCCTAAAACTGGACATTTTTATTCTATGAAGAAGAACTATATAAGGAGAGCTTCTCTCATCATTATCATTCAACATGCTATTACAAGTCTTAGCAACAGCAATTAGACTAGACAAGAAAAAATTTAAATTGATTCAAATAGGGAAAAAAAAAGTTAAGGTATTGCAAATTGCATAGTAATTAAGAACCCAAAGATATATCAAGGTATATAAATGGATAACTTAGAACAGAAGAAGGAAAGGTATAGAAATGTGGAAAGGAAAGTTTCAAGAAATGGTTTTGAGAGATTATATAGCCACATACAGGTGAAAGAAAAAAAATCATTTTCACATACCATACACAGAAGTTAACTCAAAATGAATTAAGACTTTTGCTTTATACCATAGCCCATAAAAAACACTGTAGAAAACATAGTTAAAAAACTCCATTTTAAAGGGTTCAGTAGTGTCTTTGTTGAACTCCAATGCAAAACAAAGGAATAAATGGGATTACAAGATTTAAAAGTCAATGCAATAAAACTATAACCAAAACAAAAAGGCCTTCTATAGAATGTCAGGAAATGTTTGCATAATGAAGATACATCACAACATGTTAATATCCAAAACACATAAGGAACTTCCAAAACTCAGCAACAATAGTGACAACTAAAATAAGCATCATCACAATATAATTCGGAAAGCAAACAAATAGTTCTCCAAAGACAGATAACATAGGTAAAGGTCAATAGGAAGAGTTAAGTACTGGCAGAGATGTGGTCAGTTAGATCACTGTGAGTTGGATTACTCAGTCATTTGGTCGAATATAAACTGGTTCAAATAGATGAAAAACATGGAGATTAATTTTCGGGGACCCTGGCCAGCAGCCCCTGGCACAAAAGAGGAAGACCTATATCTTGCTGAACTTCATCCCTGCGGAAAAAGGAGAGAATGGACTTGGGAGAAACTCTGCCTTCTCGCTGCTACTGCTGAGGAAAGAAAGAAAGGAAAGGAAGGAAGGAAGGAAGGAAGGAAGGAAGGAAGGAAGGAAAAGGAAGGAAGGAAGGAAGGAAGGAAGGAAGGAAGGAAGGAAGGAAGGAAGGAAGGAAGGAAGGAAGGAAGGAAAAAAGAAAAAGAAAAGAAAGAAAAAAGAAAGGAAGGAAGGGAGGAAGGAAAGAAAGGAAGGAAGGAAGGAAAGAAAAAAGAAAGAAAAGAAAGAAAAGAAAGAAAGAAAGAAAGAAAAGAAAGAAAGAAAGAAAGAAAGAAAGAAAGAAAGGAAGGAAGAGAAAGGAAGAGAAGAAAGAAAGAGGAAGGAAAGAAGGAAAGAAGGAAAGAAAGAAAAAAGGAAGGAAGGAAGGAAAAGAAAGAAGGAAGAAGGAAGGAAGAAAGAAAGAAAGAAAGAAAGAGAAAGAAAGAAAGAAAGAAAGAAAGAAAGAAAAGAAAGAAAGAAAGAAAGAAAGAAAGAAAGAAAGAAAGAAAGAAAGAAAGAAAGAAAGAAAGAAAGAAAGAAAGAAAGAGAAAGAGGAGGGAGGAAGGAAGGAAGGAAGGAAGGAAAAGAAAAGGAGGAAGGGAAGGAAGAAGGAAAGAAAAGGAGGGAGGGAGGAAAGGAAGAAAGAAAGAAAAAGAAAGAAAAGAAAGAGAAAAAGAAAGAAAGAAAGAAAGAAAGAAAAGAAAGAAAGAAAGAAAGAAAAAGAAAGAAAGAAAAGAAAAGAAAGAGAAAGGAAAGAAAGAAAAGAAAGAAAGGAAGGAAAGAAGAAAGAAAGAAAGAAGGAAAGAAAGAAAGAAAGAAGAAAGAAAGAAGAAAGAAAAAGAAAGAAGAAAGAAAGAAAAAAGAAAGAAAGAAAGAAAGGAAGGAAGAGAAAGAAAGAAAGAAAGGAAGAAAGAAGAAAGAAAGAAAGAAAGAAAGAAAGAAAGAAAGAAAGAAAAGAAAGAAAGAAAGAAAGAAAGAAAGAAAGAAAGAAAGAAAGAAAGAAAGAAAGAAAGAAAAAGAAAGAAAGAAAGAAAGAAAGAAAAGAAAGAAAGAAGAAGGAAGGAAGGAAGAAAGAAAGAAAAAGAAGGAAGGAAGGAAAGAAAGGAAAGAAGGAAGGAAGGAAGAAAGGAAGGAAGGAAGGAAAGAAAGAAAGAAAGAAAGAAAGAAGGAAGAAAGAAAGAAGGAAGGAAGGAAGGAAGGAAGGAAGAAAAGAAAGAAAGAAAGAAAGAAAGAAAGAAAGAAAGAAAGAAAAAAGAAAGAAAGAAAGAAAGAAAGAAAGAAAAGAAAGAAAGAAAGAAAGAAAGAAAGAAAGAAAAGAAAGAAAGAAAGAGGAAGAAAGGAAAGGAAAGGAAAGAAGAGAAAGGAAGGAAGAAAGAAAGGAAAAAAAAGGAAGGAAGGAAAGGAAGAAAGAAAGGAAGAGAAAGAAAGAAAGGAAAGGAAGAAAGAAAGAAAGAAAGGAAGAAAGAAAGAAAGGAAGGAAAGAAGGAAAGAAAGAGAAGAAGGAAAGGAAGGAAGGAAGAAGGAAAGGAAGAAAGGAAGGAAAGGAAGGAAGGAAAGGAAGGAAAGGAAGAAAGGAAGAAAGAAGGAAAAAAGGAAGGAGGAAAGAAGGAAAGGCAGACAGACAGACAGACACCCATGCAGAGTGGAGCTCTCAATAGCAGCACTCCCTTTACTGGACACAGTTTAAACCTTTTATACAATATTTGGGAGGAGGGGGTACACACACCTTACAGGGCATTTGCAAGCTCCTGGGCCATTGTAACAGATAACAATCTTCAAATCTTCACAACAAATGAGACAAGGTAACATTAGTAAGGTAACAATCATTGATTTACATATCCCTGTGGTCAGAGGTCAGAAGACCAGGCACATTCTGCCTCACCTTAGCTGGGATAAGCACAGATGTTTTGGTGTAACCTTATGGGCAGGTTCCATTTCTGGGTCCTGCCCTTAGGGTCTTGTGGTGGGAAAATGCTGGACCCTAAGGCTAGCAGCACAGAGCCCAACAATTTATCAACAAATTAAAAACAGAACTTCCATATCATTCAAAAATTCAACTTCATGACAATATCTATCATTCTATTATAAGAAAAAAAAGTCTCTCATTAGAATAAAAAACTAAATTGAAAAAAATTTCATACATCTATGCTCATCATTACTTAAAAATATCTGGAAGCAAGCCAAACCACATGGATAAAGATGTGGCATACATACACAGTAGAACACAATAGTTTTGTATTTATTTTTAATTTTGAAAAAAAAAAATTTACCTTTTTACATGGAGGGGACTAATACTAAGCATAATTATTCAGAGAATAAATACAAATGCGTAATGTATATGGTATACCTAATTTATGTAAGGTACATATGGAAAACAAAGCAAGGGATCAAGAAAATTGATTGAAAATAAACCCTAGACTAATCACAGACTAATCCAACAACTTGTTACCCTCTTGGGTCAGGAGGGGACTATACAAAACCAGTGGATAGCGATAGTGGGACATTGGCAATTTGGCGATGGGCATGGTATTGTAATATTGCACGCCTAAAATATAAACAATTATGTTCATCAATCAAAGTTCCCTTAGTAAAAATGTTTTTAAAATTACCTATTCAAGTTTGTCTTTTCTTTTTCTTTTTTTCCTGCATGCAGTGATACATGGTTACAAAGTTTCCATGAGGAGGTTTCAGTCAAACAATGTTCCATTCCCTGCCCTTGTCCCCAACCCACCCCCACCTGGCTCTATGGCAAGCACTTTTCTTCTTTCTCTCTCTCTCTTTTTGGGCATTATGGTTTGCAGCACAAGAACCGATAGATCATCATGTCTGGTCCTTTACCCACTTTCAGCAGACATCTCCCATCCAGTGCAATTCCTTCCATCATTGATATAGTGATGCTTTCTCTATCCCAACCCCGCCCCACGCCCCGGTACAGAGGCAGTCTTCACCACACCCCTCCCCACCCCAATGAGGCCACCTTCACCACCACCCCCACCCCTGTACTGTGGCAGGCTTCCAATCATGGGCCAATCCTCCTGGCCCTTTGTCTTTCTCTGTCCCAACTTTCCTACAGTCAACTATGGCACCAAGAAGCTTCAGTAATCATATTCTGCATTCATAAAGTCTCTTATTCCAAATGCAAGATCATCTAGTCACTTAATTATAGAGGAAACGGCATTCTTGGAGAAAATGTTATGCTTTTCCAGTCTTTCTGTGATGTAATTATAAGTCTCCTCTTTTAGCATCTTTTCTCACCCAATGCAGGCACCACAGATTATTATCACATACATGTGATAATGGATTTCCATATTATTTCTATATTTACTGCAGAGATATGACTTTCTCCCATGGTTTACCTTTGGTTTGGGAAGGGAAAGGGAAGGAGGAAACTAATATGGCATTTCACATCATGTCGGATTATTATAAGGCAGTATTTTAAATAGAATTGTTTTAAAAAAGTCAAAAAATTTGTTCTTGATCAATATTCAAAGGTATACCTTTGTTCTCTTCAATTTATTTTTATCTGACTATAGAAAAATTCATTTGTTGTAACCACAAAAGGCTAGAAGAGCATCTGAATGGTTTTAATATTTATAAAAATATGATTAATTCAATTAAAATGTCTATCTCAACCCTTTTATGCATTTTTAAAACATGTACATAAACATATGCATGTACATAGATATACATGTATATAAACATTTCTTTGTTTTGAGGCTATACTTGGCGTACTCAGGAATTTCTCCTGGCTCTACATTCAGGGGTCCTTAAGTGATGCCTAGAGCTGAACTTGGGTCATCTGTGTGGAAGGCAAGTGACCTACGCACTGTTCTATGGATTAGGCCTATTAAACATATTTTTAAAGTAATAAAAAATAAAATGATCTCATTTTTCCATATACAAAAGTTTTATTTTGTACACGGAAAGAGGTATGTTAGTATAGTTCTATGTCAAAAGGGATTTTGATCTTTAATGAGTTTTAGGTCATAGCTGGCAGTGTTCAGGGACTCTTCCACTTTTATGATAACAAGAGTAGCCCTGGCTCTACTCAAGAGACCATGTGCAGTAGCAGAGGTAGAAACAGGGTCCCCCATAGTAGTTACATACAAGACAAGCTCTTACACTCTGTGCTCTCAAGGCACAGAAAGATAGCTAAAAAGGACTGAAGAGCATGTCACTTATATATAGAATTTGAATTTGATCTTGAACTTGAATTTGATCATAGGGATGCCCCACCTTCACATATGCTGACCCTTTATCAACAAAGGGCAGAGCCCTGATAGCTCCCAAGACCTGACAGCATGCCTCTAGATGCACCTGGCACCACTGGGTCTCAGCAGTAATGCACCAGAGGCCAGAACACTGAACCATCTATAAATAAACCAAGTGTCACTATGATCATTTTGATGCCCCAAACTTTCCTTGAAAGCTCCATCCCCAATATAAAAAAAAACAAAACTCAATAAAAATAATAATAATTAGGAAAATCTCAAAAAAGTTTATATTATATTCAAGATTATAATTGACTGAGACAGAAAAAATGATCTTAAAACTTCTTGAAAAGCTCCAATAATCAATTTGAAAGTGGATGTTTGAATGAGTATATCAAAACTATCAGTTTAACCCTAGTACTGCCAGGAGTAATCCC
The DNA here is from genome assembly GCA_021461705.1 of Cryptotis parvus. Classification (NCBI taxonomy): domain Eukaryota; kingdom Metazoa; phylum Chordata; class Mammalia; order Eulipotyphla; family Soricidae; genus Cryptotis; species Cryptotis parvus. Next base: position 205,549 of record JAJIBD010000919.1, on the reverse strand, counting down.
TGAATACAGACCAGAAGTAACTCATAAGCACCGCCTCGTGTGACCCACCCCCAAAGAGAAAAAAATACTACCCATTCAAAACCAATGAAATGGACAGTGTCTAAGGATACAAATCCTTGGACTTTGACTACAGAGCTGAGGTTACAGGTGCCAACTAGAATAGATGCGACAAAATGGCAATGACAATGGTGAGGGAAGTGGGCACTTTTATGGTGGCAGTGGTAATGTAGCTTTGCATGTCCAAGCATAAATGCCACAACTTTCATAATTATGTTACCTAAGTTCCAATTTTTTAAGAAAATCAGTTTACAGTTATTAAGCAATTATACATAATAATTTATATGTGTCAATGTGTACATAGTGTATAGTAGTTGATCAAACAATTTACTTCTTTTCCCTTAAAACCTGTGGTAACATTTTTTGTGGATAAATAATGTAAAGATATCAGAATTGGTTAATAATATTCAAGGATATGTTGTTAGACTTCAATGTGATTAAATAATTCTGTAATATCAACATGGACAGGAGTCCAAAAGAGATGTTTCCTGATTCTTCTCTCATGTCTACTGCGAAATGCTGACCTCTTTACTATGATCTGCAAGTTGTCAATACATTGCTGTACAAAGGTTAATGCTGCAGATATCTAATAGAACAAGATAGGGAGTCACCAAAATAATCTTACATTCTGGAGTGGCCTGTAGACATACACACTAAAAATATAGAAATTAGGTGATAGAAAAAGGACTCAACACTTGATAGTTCCAGGAGGCTGTAGAAGTTGAAGTAATACAGTGGTTAGAGCAAAATATCCATGATTGGGAACTACAGTTTGCCTTCCACTCCTGCTGACCTGGGTTTGATCAATCGCTCCCATATGGTCTCTTGAGCACTTCTTGGTCCCAGGAAGCTAGGCAGTAGAAGAGAGGCAATGTTTAAGAAAAAAAAAGACTCAGTGCTGGCAGCTATAGTATAGTGAGTAGAATCTTTGCCTTGCACTCTGATAGCCCAAGTTCTAGCCTTGTCCCAATATGGTCCCCTGCGTACTGCCAGGAGTGAGCCCTAAGTACAGAGCCAGAAATAAGCCCTGAGCATAGCAATGCATGACCCAAAAGACAAAACAACAAAGCAAAAGATCCTTCTCTATTGACTAGCATATAAGAGCATAAGATTTTTATTATAATTTTATGGCATTCCCTAGATTGGTACTATGAAGGGAAAATGTTTGGGTACCTTCTCATGGTGTGTAAAACTCAGTTTTGATCTTGTCATTGATGTCAATGGTTTAACTAATACTCTCCCTTTCTTTTCCCACAACTCTTCCTGAAGCCCTTTATTAGAAGCTTTAATTATCAGTGTGTGTGTTTGTGGTTTTATATTTTTAAAGGTTGAAACTTGGTAAGGATAAATAATGGACATATGGGCAGAAAAATGAATGCAAGTCCCTTTTCATGGTTTAAGACCATAATGTGAAAATATATTTTAAGTAGAGTTTTCCACTAAGGAAAAATAGATGAAAATTAAAAAAAAACACTCTGACACAAATTCTATGGCTTTATGTATATGGAAACACATTTAAAGTATAAAGAATACCATTAGGTATTTCAAAAACCGAGGTACAATTTTAAAGACAGTGTTTAAAAATCGAAGACTCAAAATTATGACTTCTCTTTAGCACATTTTAACTCATGCAGAGTTACAATAAAACACATGCAATTATCACAAACAGTATTAGCTAACTCTTAGAATTATTTGATTCTCCATCATATAGATATAAATGAAATTGCTATTGATATGAGCTTGACATTAACATACACAGTGCATTTAACTGTTTTCTTACAGCTTTAAAGAACATTATATAACCAGAAAAGTCACTGTTTCTAAATGGTCAGCAATTTGGACCCAATAACCATTATAACTCAAAATTATTGAAATATTTTTAAGAAAAATTAGTCACGTAGTTATCACAAATGTCTACTAACATGAATCAAATGATGCAGAGGAAAGGTTGAAAAATGAATTTTTTCTTTCTATAAAGAGTTTTCAGTTTTATCAGCTCAGTCAATACAGTGCTGATTATTACCTAAATAAGGTCTTAACATTCTTATACTTTACTTGGATAATGCTATTTCTATGAATGTTTTTGAAGCTGACACACAGTATTATATAACTTCTCATAAGCATACATATGGAACAATGAGTTTTTGTCTTGCTTTGTTATTTTTTTCATGCTAGGGATTAAACCCAGGTCTCTTGTAAATAGACAATGCCTTACCATTAAGCCACCTTCTTAGCTCATAAATAGTAAAGATTTTTTATTTGTTTATTTTTTGGTACAGCAGGTAGGGCTCTTGACTTGCAAACATTGGCAATCAGGGTTTGATCTTTGGCGCTTTGGATATTATCCCTTGAGCCCCACATATAGTAATGCTGAGTGCAGAGCCAGGAATAAGCCCTGAGCACAACTGTGTGTGGCCCCAAGACAAAACATATATGATGCCCTTCTTTTGGATATTCTTGATGATGTTGTTAAATTCTTTATCTATTCTAATGTACCCCAACATTTATTGAGAGGTCTACATAATTAACAAGTCCTTTGTAAATTGAAAATAGGATCCCCACATGTTGTGAATCATGCATCAGAAACAAAGCAAAGATTTTCCAGGTTCTTATGGAATGAGACAAGTTGGTTAGAGACATAAGCAAAACTTTTTCTTCCACTTTCCACATTTCCTGGGTGGGATAAAACAGAAGGCAGAGAAGAGTTCAAATTAAATCGAATTCTATTTCTGACCTAATTGTAATACAAAGTCAGTTGCCTCACCTTTGATTTTATAAATACTTTGAAATTAATTATACTCATTGCATAATAACCCATCAAATGGTTGGTTGATCAGTGCAGTTTTATATGCGGTTTAGCTATTACTTTCACTAAAATACAGGAAACTGAGCAAAACTGTCACCGTTATGGTGATGCTTGGCAGATGGGACTATGCCATCAGTCCCACTTGTAGTAAGACAAAGTTTGGAGAAAAATAATGAATTGTCTTATCTGTACCCTTATTCTCAAGTTAATAGAATTTCAGAACCAAGTTTCTTTAAACATTACAGGTATGACTCATTGGGACCTTATTTCTGATCCCTCCCTACTTGAGCTTATTGTGTCATGCAAGTTATCTCACCAGCCTGTGCCTTATTATTTTGTTCTAGAAATTTCCTTTTTAAATTCAATTCATTATTTCCCTTGAATTTCAATGTCTCTAGATAATGCCCTCCACTCATTTCAACACACAAACAAAATTTTCCTCTTCAGTAAAAGCCTTTAGGTACGTGTTGTTAGTGTATGTTGCTGGCTTCTAGTGAACCAGGGACAGAGAAAGTAGTGACTAATATCAGAATCATGAGTGAAGATATGTTTTATTCATAAACTTTGTACCTCTAGTGAAATTAAAAGCAAAGTAAAGGGTCGAAGCTGTGAACCCTCTTTCCTAGAGCCTGTAAACCAATAAAGGCTTTATATTAGCTATCGATATCTATCTCTGAGTTGCCTTAATAACATCTTATTCCCTGTTTTCACCAGCCATCAATAATATTTCTGCCTGCCCGCTCAGGCCCCTATCTCTGCGTGCAATTGCATTATAAGGGTCTATAAGCCCAATTTGCTTCACATTCTTATTTTTGGAAAAGGCTGGCTGGCTTTTGTAATGAGAGCAGCTGCCAAGAAGGCTTGACGGAATTTGTGGCCCATCTGGCTTATAATCTTCACTCAATATCGCAGAAGCCTAAACTCTGAGACCTGCTGATAAGCCCAGGCGTCCAAGCAAGCGAAGGCAGCCTTCTCTGTGATTTCTCATTAAGGACAGGGACATCTCTCTGGGAATCTCTCATATCCTGGATATCACATAATTCCTTTTTCATTTTCTAATAAGTACAAGAGAGTTGCATTTTTCTGTGCTATGGTATCTTTATGTACCCAGATATAGTGAACAGCCATTTGGAAAATTTTGACACTTGAGTGTTTCGGTTTCCTAAAATATTTGTTGTTATTCCAAAATGGGAGGAAAAACACAAGATTTTGCCATGAAATAAACGGAATGCATTAAAGAATTATGTGTATATGAGAGTTTTTCTAAGATTATTCAGTGTTCCACTATTCACACCTATACATACAGTATACACACAGCCTTATTACATGGGACCGGTCCTTATGACAAAAGGAATAGGCTCAGGAGCAGTCACTGACTTCACCAGCAGTGATTGGCCTGTTTACCTGGTGACTGCACAAAAGGAGAGAAAGGTAAAAGTGGAGAATGTTTGGAGATATAAAACAAATTTCACTGAACTTGTCATTCTCTCGAACAGTTGACTGTTAAAAAATACATCTTACTCATTTTTACTTAATTTATTTACCTATTTGGGGCTGCCTTTCAAGCAGTGCTATTGGGGACCCGGAATAACCCTGCATTACTCAGTCTAGCTTTGATAGCTCTGTCTCAGACAAAGGAATATGCGGTGTTGCTCAGGTCCAACTCTGTGTTTGGGTCCCAAAGAAACCTCGGAGGTCTTGGGGATCCATTTAGAGCTAGGAAGTCTCGGGTCTTTGATATAAATGTAAAGCATGCACGCCAGCCTTTAAAGCTATCATCCTGGCCCCATGAGGACAAATATTAAAAATAATGTATAAAGTAAGAATATATTATAAAATAAAATTTTCAAGACCTCTCTCTCTGGTGTTTCCCCCACCCCATTCCCTAATAGTGCATTCTCTGTTCTTTGTGACACAGTAAGAATGTAGGAAGCAAAGGTGATATGTCCCCTCTAAAAATTTGTGACTAGAGGTTCTGAATTTATTACCTTCCAGACTAGAATTGGGAAAACTGATATCTCTTCTAGTAGGCGCAGAAAAGGATTCTGAACACTGGTAGATCTGCATCTACCAATGTAATTTAGTTTGGAAGATTGGCATGCCTTTATTTACTGTGCTGTTTATCTTTTTCTCCCGTGTAGAAATTGCTTTTGCTCTCTTTTGGTAGTTTACATGTATTTTTGATAAATTTGAAATAGTGACAATATTCTATACAAAAAAGTTCCCATAGGAAGAATTTTAATAAAAACTCATCAAAACAAAATCTGGATAAGAAAAGGGCTGGTTGCTTACGGGCCACACAAATGATTCAGTCCTGGAGTCAAAATATATCAATATTTTTTCTTATCAATTATTCAACAAACATTGATTAATTATAGACTTTGCATCAAATGCTGTAATTGCCCTTAAGGAATAGAGGTTTGCATGAGTTAGGAAAATAAAAAGCTCTTTGTTTGTGAGGAAAAAAGGGCCAAATAAAGTATGAGGAACCCTGATAACAAAAAGTTAATTATCCTGGACAATTGGATAATGCTAAGAAATAAAATAAAATATTATTAACTCCAATGAACTGAGCCAAAGGTCAAAATATATCTCACCCAGTGTTGGACTTGGTACTATGATTACTTATGAAATTCCTATTATTATTGCTGTCATTCATAGAATAATTTCAAACATATTTTTCTTCAACAACTTCATTTTCAAGAGTGGTTTAGATGACATTAACTAACTTTGTTGTGCATCCACCAAATGATTCCATATTTCATTATATTGTCGGAGTTATTTTTTTACTCATTTGAATTAACTTTTACATCATTTTGAATGAACTTTCATTATAGGACACTTATTTCTCAATGTATCACTCTTATATTATCAGTCTTAATTTTATAGCAATTAAGTGTGCTTTCCATAGTTATTTTATCAATAAGTTAATATAGTTTTTATACATATATTAACTATAAGTATCCTGGAATGCTTATCAAATCATTGGTTAAATTACAGAGTGTAATAAATAAACTATTAAACCTTTAGAGGTTCAGCTATTATAATCAAAGTGTATAACCACAAGAGTACTGAATATCCTTTTGTAAAATGGTAAATTTTTAATATCCACTACTGATATCAGAATTACACTATTAGCAAATGTTTTATGTAAACATTAGGTACAATCAGATATTCTCCTACATGCAGTCGCTGTTATTATGATTCTAGTGTGTTTTGCCATATTTTAGTGATATAACTCATTATATCTATAATGATATAGATGTAATGACAAGGGAGTTCTTGCCACAATGAGAAATACAAGATTCTGAATGAAGGAACATATGAGAGAATGTCTCATATTTCATATATGTGAGTACAATCCAGCAGCACTTGGCTGTTCAACCTCATGCTTAAGCATTAATTTCACACTTTATTTCCCAGAAATTGAAGACAGTTAATTGACTTTTTACAACTAGTATTGAAACTTTTTTTCTACTTCATGGTTCATGGAATGGGAAAACTGAGCTGTTAGTGGGCTCAATGTCTTGTCCAAGAAGAGGTGACAAGTCAGTAAATAGAGATCCAAATTGACACAATATTTTATGATGCTCTGTTTTCATTTCTACACAACTTATTGCCTCTGAAAAGACTCCAATAAAGAATGAATTCATCTATTTTTTCCTTTTGTGATATAAAATTTACTCAATTAGTAAAATTTTAGTCTGACGGCTTTTCTAAGTAGAGCTGGGGTTTAAGGAATTAAAATGTGGTGCTCATGCAAGTCAGCAACTAATATTTCCATAATAATTCTTATTATTTAACTTCTCAAGGTATAACATCAGACAGAAGAACACTGAAATACCATTGCATTCGAATATATTAATGTGCCTACCACATGCCAAGCTCTGCTGGCCATAATCAGGCTTCCTAAAGGAATTTTATCTTGATTTGCTTTTAGTTTGTGCCACATCTGGTGGTGCTCAAGACATGTTCCTACCTCTGTGTTTATGCACAGATCACAGAAACAATCAGGACCGTAAGGGGTGTTGGGAATTGAACTGTCATCAGTTGTGGACGTGGCAAGCATTTTAACCTTTGTATTATCTCTTCAGCCCTTTCTAAGATGATGTTAATATAATTTTCTCACCAGTTATTAAGCCAAAGGTTGCCACTATTTCAATGAGGAAATTTAGAATTTTGTATTATAAGTAGGAACCAATGTCAACTAGCATAGAAATCCATAATCTGTTCATTTCTTCTCCCCATTTTTTGATGGGGTTGTTTGTTTTCTTCTTGTAAAGTTCTACCAGTGCCTGATATATCCTGGAAATTAACCCCTTATCAGATGGGTATTGGGTGAATATTCTTTCCCATTCTGTAGTCTTAGTCACTGTTTCTTTTTGAATCTTAGTCACTGTTTCTTTTGAGGTGCAGAAGCTTTTTAGTTTCATGTAGTCCCATATGTTTATTTTTTCTTCTAGTTGCTTTGTTACTGATGTTTCACCTTTGAAGATGCCTTTAGCTTCAAAGTCGTGGAGGGTTTTTCCTATATTTTCTTCAATGTACTTTATGGATTCAAGTCTGATATTGAGATCTTTAATCCATTTTGATCTATTTTTTGTGCATGGTGTTAGACACAGGTCCAAATTCATTTTTTTACATGTTGCTGCCCAGTTTTCCCAACACCACTTGTTGAAGAGGCTTTCCCTTACTCCATTTTAGACTCTTTGCACCTTTATCAAACCAAAAATAAACAGCAGAAACACCATCCCTACTTTTATGTTCATAGCAGCATTATTCACAATAGCCAGAATCTGGAAGCAACCAGAGTGCCGGAAAATCGATGACCGGATAAAGAAGCTTTGGTACATCTACACAATGGAATACTATGCATCTATTAGGAAAAATGAAGTTATAAAATTTGCCTATAAATGTATGGACATGGAAAAAGATTATGTTGAGTGAAATTAGCCAGAAGGAGAGAGACAGATACAGAATGACTGCATTTATTTGCATAACATAAATATATATGTACATATTATGATACCAATATCCAAGGTCAAGTGAAACATGTATCAGGAGGTCTTGTCAAAGGTGGAAATTATCACAAACGTGTGGGAGTCAGAGATTAGGTAAGACAGAAAATGGAACGGTGTGCTAACAATTGTCGAGGGTACTAATGTCAACCTAGAACTGAGCATTAAATAGAGGCAAAAGATACACATGACAACCCTTTAATGTATGTTCTGTAATCCATAGTCTGGAAGGGAAGGAAAAGAGAAAGAGAGAGAAAGGGAAAGTAATAAAGAACCTGCCACAGAGGAGGGCTGGGGAGGGGGAGGGAACCGGGACGTTGGTGGTGGGAGATGGGCACTGGTGGAGATATGGGTGCTGGAACACTGTATGACCAAAACCAAAATAAGAACTTTTTAATTGTATATCTTTGTAATTTTAAAAATAAGAAATTTAAAAAAAAGAAATCCATTATCTACCACCAACTTTTTGATAGGTCTGAATTTTTTTACTGAATAAGTGAGAAAGATTTTTCATGCAAGCATTTTTTGAAACAAATTTGACTAGGAAAAAATGCTTAAAATAAAGTGTTCCTCTGGGGCTGGAGTGATAGTCCAGCAGGTAGGGAGTTTGCCTTGTGCGTCGCAGACGCAGTTCGATCCCGGCCTCCCATTTGGCTTAGCCATATAACTCCTGGGAATATACTCTGGGAAGCCAAAAACACAGCGGAAACACCATCCCTACTTTTTGTGTTCATAGCAGCATTATTCACAATAGCCAGAATCCGGAAACAACCAGAGTGCCCGAGAATTGATGACTATAAAGAAAGTGTGGTACATCTACACAATGGAATACTATGCAGCTGTTAGGAAAAATGACCCAAGTGGACAGAAAATCCTGCTTAACACATGTGCTTCTCATGGAAAAGCCTGATACTCAAGTTTATCTTTTTGGCAGGGCATTGTGAATTTATGTATGCCTCGTGGGAAAGTGGAGCTGGAAAGAGATGAATGTTTTCTTTCATTCTCTCTTTCTTTCTCTCTCCTTCCTTCCTTCCTTCCTTCCTTCCTTCCTTCCTTCTTTCCTTCTTTCTTTCTTCCTTCCTTCCTTCCTTCCTTCCTTCCTTCCTTCCTTCCTTCCTTCCTTCCTTCCTTCCTTCCTTCCTTCCTTCCTTCCTTCCTTCCTTCCTTCCTTCCTTCCTTCCTTCCTTCTTTCTTTCTTTCTTTCTTTCTTTCTTTCTTTCTTTCTTTCTTTCTTTCTTTCTTTCTTTCTTTCTTTCTTTCTTTCTTTCTTTCTTTCTTTCTTTCTTTCTTTCTTTCTTTCTTTCTTTCTTTCTTTCTTTCTTTCTTTCTTTCTTTCTTTCTTTCTTTCTTTCTTTCCCTTCAAGAAAGCCTTGATGCCTTCAAGAAGGCACCTGAGCAATCAGAACAAAGACATGTTCAAAGTTAAATGTTGGAAAATAAACCTTCACTCAAACGACGACTCCTCCAAAAAAGGCCGTGGTGGCCATACTGGTATACAGCAACATAGATTTCAGTATGAAAAATATCAGAAGAGACAGTGATGGCATCCATAATTATGACTAGTATATGTCTTGGTGTCTTTTTATTATGGTCTCTTCTTGCTAGTATCCTCCGGGCTTCTTGAATCTGGATTCCAGTTTCCTGTAACTCTGAGAACTTTTTTGCAAGGATTTTTTAACTGTACCTATTTTCTTTGGGTTGCCTTCGTGTTTTTCTGGGACTCCAATGATTCTTATGTTGTTTCTCTTTGATTCATCCAATGTTTTCTGTGCCACTGATGATCCATTTTTTGGTCTTTTTCATTTGTTGCATTTCCCTGAATGCTTTCTGTAGCTCATCCTCAGTTCACTGATTCTATCTTCCGCTGTTGTCATCTGCTGTTGAGAGCCCCTATTGCATTTTTCATTTCATCTACTGAGTTTTTTAATTGATATTTCTGTCTGTAGTGTTCTAATTTCTGCTCTCATTTCCTTCCATTAATTATTGATTTCCTTTCTACTGCTTCATTTATGTCCTCCTGTATTTTATTGGACATCCATTCATTTTGTCATTGAGCTCATTAAACATCCTCACCATTTTTTCTCTGAACTCTTTGTCAGAGAGAGTATCTATGTGTGTATTGTTTTTCAAGTCTTGAGGGTTGTTTTCTTCATCTGCTATTTGAGCTGGGGATCTGTATTGTTTCTCATAGTTCTGTGGTAGTTGGGTGTGGATTCCTCTGGGCTACTATTTCTTCCTCACTGTCAGGTAGGACTCTGGGGATGCTCAGCAGAAGATGTTCTCCACTTCCCTCTTTAATGATATTAGCTTCCACTTGGTATTGAATTTCATGCTTTTTGTATTAATACATGGCTGTATGAGCTGCCACCCACCTGACCAGCCACCCTGCCTAGGAAGGGTACCTGAGGGGAAGTGTACTGGCATGAAGGTCCAAATTGTCCTGTTTATTCCTTTGCAGCTTGGAATTCTGGGAGTTCTAGTTTCAGTTTCTTTCCCTAAGGCATGGCTGCAATCACTCCAGGGCCTGTGTGCCTGAGGCCTGCTGCTATGCCACTTTCACCATGCATCCACTCATGTTTATTTTTAAGTCATTTTCTTTCCATTTTACTGTCTTATGAAAGATTAATTAAATACCATTTGACCCAAAAATAAATCTATCTTTGCAACTGTAAAACTACTAAATCCAATAAAAAATTTAACTGTCTTTAGTAAGAAAAATCAACATTTTAATATAACTAACAATAATATCTTCTTCCTAACGATAATCCAATTAACTAAATTTGGTCATTTCATGTATTGCATCAGATAAATGATTGATAGAGACTCTCATAACAGTAAGAATTAAAGTCACCCTTGATGTTGGGATATGTGCACTGGTGGAGAGATGGGTAGTGGAATACTGTATGACTGAAACCCAGTCATGTAAAACTTTGTAATTGTTAGAATAAAATTTAAAAAATACTAAAGTTTATTGAGAGGAATTGTACTCTCTCTCTTCCCTACCTACTTTAATCTCTTGAAATCACAGTACTGCAAACATAAATAAATTCAGTTCTAAGAGGAGTAAAAATGTATCTTGATTCACTGGTACTACATTTGGTTAAAAAATACCAAGTGGAATGATGTACAGAAAGATTTTTTTATTTATTTCAATACCCCCCCATTTGTATTGGAATACCATGAGTCACATACTGTTAATGGTAGGTTTTATCTGTTTGTTTGTTTTCTTGGGTCATACTCAGCTGTTCTCAGAGTTTACTCATGGCTCTGTAGTTAGGATTCACTACTGGCTAGGGGAAACATGAGATTCAGGAAATCAAACATGGGTGAACTTCATACAAAAAAAAATGGCCCTATAATCCTGTACTCTCTCTCTCTCTTAGAACAAAGATAGACTTATGCATGATTTCTTCTTCAAAATCCATTCCAATGGAAAGAATATCTACTTCTTTCCACTAACACCCATCCATCAATTCTAACCATCTTAACCCTAAAACCTAACCCTAATTTTAACCCTATCCAGACATAGATATGCTCTGTTTTATAGACAAACTCCCTAGTTATTTGTTTTGAGCGATTTGTTGTTTTGATATGTTTCTTTATATCCCACAAGAGAGAGTCTATTCTGTAACTGTCCCTCTCTTTGATGTTTTGCTGTGCTTCTTTATATCCCACATAAGAGAGTTTATTCTGTATATGTTCCTCTCCTTTTGATTGATTATATTCAATATAATGCCCTCAGTCCCATCCATTTGGCAGAAAATTACATGATTTTTTTTTCTTGTAGCTGAATAATTGTGTATATGTGCAAAAAGTTTCTTTACCAAGTCAGGTTGATACAGATGTTGCCTATTATGAATAGTGCTGAAAAGATAGGGGTCAACGGTTTTTTTGAAATAGTGTTTTGGGTTCGATTGTATAGATAATAAGTGAAATTCCTGTGTCATATGAAAGCTCACCTATTAGTTTTGGTTTTAGACATGTCCATATTGTTTTCCAAATACACTGAAGTAGTTGTCATTTCTACCAAAACCAGAAACTTCCTTCAGTCCCAAATTGACTGCAATATTGACTGTTTTTATTCATTTGTGTGTGTGTGTGTGTGTGTGCCATTCTTAGTGGTGTGAGGAAATAGCAGATAGCTCTCTTGATTTTCAGTTTCCTGGTTCTAAGTAACATAGAGCATTTATCATATGCTCATTAATCATCATTCTGTCTTATTTAAACAAGTGTCAGTTTATCTCTTCTCCCGTTTTTTCTGGGGTTGTTTGATATTGCAAATTTGTCTGAGTGTTTTTTATGAATATTAACCCATTGTCAAATGAGTCATGGGTATTTTTCCCATTATTTGTATGTCTTTTTATTCTTGTCTTCATTTATTTTGTGACACAGACGTTTATTTTATACAATCAGTTCCATTTGTTTATAGTTGCTTCTGTTTGTTTGGCCAATAGCATTATGTCATTGAGAATACATATATATTTAATGTCATGAATAATTCTGACTATCTTTTTCCTCAAAATAATTTATAGAATCAAGCTTTATTTAGAGGACTTTAATCCATTTCTAATTGCTATTTTCGTAACGTGTGATAGTTGTCTGAGTAAATTTATCACATGCCAATGTAGCCCAATGGCCTTTGGTTGATTTAGGAATATGAAGAGCCTCAAACCATTCCTTCAAGGTCTTGACAAGGAAGTCTGACCATCTTGTAGGTGGGCGGCCACGTGATGTTTTGACATTCCCGTGGAACTAGTCGGTAACGACTCTAGTCCAGCAGTCGTCTCCAAATCGCATTACATGTCCTGTCCATCTGATTTTCGATGACTTGGCAAACGAGACAGCATCCCTGATTCTGGAATAGCGACGGAGGTCAGAACTCCGGATTCCTTCTTTCACTTGAGTGAGGCGTGATATTCCAAGCATAGCTCTTTTGATTCCTCTCTGGGAGACCCAAATAGCATTCTCATCCTGCTTCCGTTGGGCCCAGGTCTCTGAGGCGTATGTTAATGCAGGGAGAACGGTGGAGTCAAAGAGATGTGCCCGAGCCAGAGGTTCTTTGTCCTTTTAGCTATTTCTTCGATGCCTTTGAAGGCATTCCATGCTGCTTTCTTCCTCCTGTGCAGCTCAGGTTTTAGGTCATTCATCATGTTGTCTTCTAGACCTAGGTACACATAACTGCTACATTCAGAGATGTCTGTTCCATTGAGAGTGAATGGGGCCTCTGGAACTAGTTCATTTTTCATGAACATAGTTTTTTTAGATTCAGCTGTAGACCTATCTTTCCACATTCTTGGTTGAAGTCAGCCAGCATTTGTGCTGCTTGGCTAATGTTTGGTGTTATTAGAACGATGTCATCAGCAAAGTGGAGGTGGTGTAGTTGCCGAATATCTATCTTCACTCCCATTCCTTCCCATTCTAATTGCCGCATGATCTTCTCGAGGGTGGTGCTGAAGAGTTTCAGTGAAATGGTATCACCCTGCCAAACCCCTCTTTCGACATCAATGGTCACTTCCTTGTAGAATGGTGAGATCCTGGTGGTGAATCCGTAATACAGCTCATGAAGGATCTTCATGTATTGGGTTTGAATGCCCTGTTTGGCTAGGGCTTCGATGCCTGCTTCAGTCTCCACAGAATCAAAGGCTTTCTTTAAATCAATGAATGTGAGGCAGAGCGGCATCTTGTACTCCCTACAAACCTCAATGAGCTTGGTTACCATGTGGATATGGTTGATTATGCTGAATCCTTTCCGGAAGCCAGCATATACTCTATCTATATAATGTAATCAACCATTTCCAGCATAATCTTCTAAACTTCATCATTGTTAAGACAAAACTGAATTATGCACTTCTTGTTTCTGAGTTATTTTGAGTATCTCTGTTTATATCAGACAGGAGACATAGTCAGAGTCTGAGCACTCAAGCATCCAACTCTCAGGCCTGCACCATCAGGAGATTACAGACTCTTCCTTTTATATTGTTCCTTCTTCCGCTTGCAATTCCAGGTGTTCAGAGGCTATTCTTATTATATACTTCAAAATAAGAGATTAGAAAATATATTTAAAATAATAGGTACAACTGAAATTCACCCATATCTGCATATGCTATGGTAAAATAAAATCTATCCTTAGTAAAAGATCTGATTTGTATTTCATAAGACTAAATAGACATTTTCTAATTGCCCTACCATTCTGAATAGTTTTATATAAGGTTCGAAAATAGGACAGTTTATAGTCAAGGGTTTTATTTATTATTAGCAACTGTCAAAATTCATGCAGTAACACAGGAAGAAATGTAAATCATATAAAAATCTGATGTCTGGGCTTGGAGAAATAGTACAGTGAGTTCGGCCAGTCTTGCAAGTGGCTGAACTGGTTTCAATCTCTAGCACCCAACAAGATCTCCCCAGGACTACCAGGAGTGATCCTGAGCACCTTGAGTGTGGCCCACAAACATAAATGGGAAGAAGAGAAGGAAGCAAGGTAGGAATGAAGCAAGAAGGAAGGAAGGAAGGAAGGAAGGAAGGAAGGAAGGAAAGAAGGAAGGAAGGAAGGAAGGAAGGAAGGAAGGAAGGAAGGAAGGAAGGAAGGAAGGAAGGAAGGAAGGAAGGAAGGAAGGAAGGAGAGAAGGAAGGGAAGGAGGGAGGGAAAGAAAGAAGGAGCTAAGGAAGAAGGGAAGGGAAGAAGGAAGAAGGCAGGCAGGCAGATAAGCAAACTGACGTTTTCTTGGTAGACATGATAAATGAGATGCTATTTAATATTCATGGTTTACTGTTATCTTCCAATCCAGAAAAAGAAAATAAGAATAAATTATCTTCTTTTTCTTACCCTAAGTCTCACATGTATACTCATACTCTTCTACACAGACAGGTTCTATTCCTGCTGTATGCTTTGACAACTCATTTCAGTATCAAACCCCTATATTGACTCTCATACTACTAATATCTAGTGCTTTCAAGACCAATGTGCAAAAATTCCACTACAACTGTGATTCCCTTTCTCCAGGTTGCTACTGATGACTCTCACCTGCTTTTTACTATAGAACAGAAGGATATAGCTGTCCTTTGGTAAAAGCAAATAATCAAAGCAAGAACTCTAACCTGAGGCAAGTTTTAGGAGAGACCAACTCCCCCTAATGGCAGTACACCCTTCACAGATGCTTCTTGAATAGGAATCATGGCAGTGACCTCCTTAAACAGGACCTTCAAGCTTGTTCACAAACAATTTCAGCAAATTCTGGTGCTATAGTACAGCAGGTAGGGTGTTTGCCT
Source organism: Cryptotis parvus (assembly GCA_021461705.1). Taxonomy (NCBI): domain Eukaryota; kingdom Metazoa; phylum Chordata; class Mammalia; order Eulipotyphla; family Soricidae; genus Cryptotis; species Cryptotis parvus. The sequence goes on along the minus strand of JAJIBD010000919.1, from coordinate 190,399 downwards.
TGCAGGTGGCAGACCCGGGTTCGATCCCTGGCATCCCCTATGGTCCTCTGAGCACCGCCAGGAGTAATTCCTAAGTGCAGAGCCAGGAGTAATCCCTGAGCATTGCCAGGTGTGATCCAAAAAAGCAGATAAAATGGTATTTGAGCAAGTGTGCTATTATTTATTTGAAGCCTTTAGGCAGCAGGTAGCTACCTTTTCTAGTTCTGTGAATCAGTCAATAAAAGGAAGCTTTTAATCACACACTTTGAATGGCATTCTGAAACTTTATCAGTTGGGGCCAATTTAGAGGCTAGTGAGACTCTTAAATCTACTTTAAAAGAAAGCAAAACAAGCCTTATATGTAGGTAACCAATTGAAAACAATTTCATTGTAATTGTCACAAGAAATGTCATTAATACACCCAGTGATTGTAAAAGTCCAGTTTTTCTAAAACATTTGCTAATTGAGCAAACTCTCTATTTATGCAAATATTAGCATTTGATAGTATTCAGGGAATGTATGTTTGTTAGTTTTTCATTCATTACATAATTATCTATGATCATAAAGTTTTACTGGGTTAAGATAAATCAGATTTGTGGGTTGCCATATATCTTTTTGGATTCCATGCATTCATAAAATACTGCTTTATAAAAATGCTTGGTGCAATAGTAAGGTCTGTACTTATTTGATTTTACCCAGTTGTAGCACAAAGAAAATGACTTTACATATAGTGACTTTTGTCCACTGAACTGGTTTGTGAGTATTTAGAAGTGATCATCTTTATTCCTTTTCTTGCTTAAATCTGTCTCCATATTCCCTTTTTCTCCACTGTTTTAATCATTTATTATACTCATACTATTTGTCGCTAATAATTTGGAGCATTGCAATAGTTGCCTTTTTGTGGGGGCTTTATGGGTCAGGCCCAGTGATCCTCAAGGGTTATTACTGGTTCTGCATGCAGGAAATACTTCTGGCGGTTCTTAGTGGACTATATGGGATGCCCAGGATTGAACCCAGGTGGACCTAGTGCAAGGCAAATGCCCTACTTGCTATGCTATTGCTCTGCCCCCAGAAAGCTGCAATTTTGATAGCCCCTGTGTGTTAAACATAATACTATGCTTAAAATCAATCATCCCCACTTGTGTTTCACCTGGAATAAAAAATATATGTGTGAATCTACAACTAATTGCAATGCACCTATGGACAGGAATACCTTACAACAGAGCCAGCTCAAGTTGGGGGAGGGGTGTTAAGTAATTTTTTAACAATCATAAACAATATCTAACTCCTGTTGAAAAGCATCTGACCATGCCTTTTTGTCACTTCACTTGAAATCACACAGAAAACCAAGGATCTTCCAGGCTTGAATTTCATTTCATTTTTTGTTCTAGACAATGTTTTTCAGAGTAAGAGACTCGTTCCCCAAAGGAGGGATCTAAACTTAATATGACTACTTTAGGTCAGATAAGATATATGCTTACATGAATATGCATATATTCAAATAATATACATTTTATGTAGCTGATAATAAATTGACACCGATTGAGTTCTTGTGTGTGCTCTCACTGGAGAGCAAACTGAAACCAAGTCTTCTTTTCTTAAACTTTAATTTGGAGTCTATTCCTGATGAACCCTAATAGAGATTCTTATTCAATCTCAAACTAAGTCAAACTTCTTGGAACCTAGTTCCAAGACACATTTATAAATAAGACACTTTTTTCCAGAACAGTAGTTGCATACCACAAATCTCAGAGTCTCTCTCCTTCTCCTCTCCTTTTAAACTTCTATGTGATAATACCTTAAATTCCTAGAGACCAAATGGTCTTAATCAATGCATATATGTATATGTATATATATATATATATATATATATATGATTTGTCACATTTCTGGAGACTATAATTACAGATTCCAGTATTGTGAGAATTAGTATTGGTAAAGATCCACTTTCTAGATCACAGATTGCCATCTTTTGAAATAACTGCATCATGTAAAAGAAAGTGGGATTTTTATGGGATCTTTTTCTTTGTAACGGGACAATACCCACCACTGAGGGGATCATATGTGATGATGGGGTATTGACTTGTGGCTTTTGCTTGCAAGACAAGCACCCTATACACTTTACTATAGCTCAGGCCCCCTCTGACAATTCAACTCATGAAGTCTCCATACTCTTACCCTAATCATATTCAAAGTTGTTGTCAACTCCTAAATCGTAACATTAGAAGTCAATATTTAATATATGAATTTGGAAGGGGACAGGACTTAATGGTGACTCACTCAAGCTGTTACAGAACTATATTTCTAGTGATATTCTCCCTGATCTTTTAGTTATCATATACCACTTTCCCAGTTCAAAATTCCTCTTTAATCCTCCTGTAATTATATTTCCTTCTCTCCCCCTCACATTCTTCACAAACTTTCATTTCCACATATACTCAGAACTTTGTAAAATTCAGATCTAGTTGACTTATGCTCACAGGAGTATATCAAGCTGAGAAGGCTGAATGAAGAAAAAGCTATTAAACATACAAACAAGTGCATTTGATTGGACTAATACTTGTATAAATTAACAAGTAAAATGGATTAGAGTAAGGAATTCAGGGAATATAGGTTAAACATAATGTAAAAGGGGAATGTTTTCAAGGGGTAAGAGAGCACAAAGGTTAAGGTACATGCCTTGCATGTGGCTGACACCTGTTAATTCAACAGCACCAAGTCATCCTCCAAGAACTATTGTGCCTTGTCTGGAGACTCCTGAACATAATCAAGTGTTATCCTTCAGGGCCTTGGGTGCTATTAGGCAGGGCTCTGGAATCCTGAGAACCACAGAAGTTATGATTAATCCCCACCACCACAGCCCTGAGCAGTACAACATCCTTGGTCCTTTACATTGAACCACAAGAGCACTTGACTGAAAAATGTAGGGAATACCCTGATCTTCTGAGCACTTCTTGAGATCCACCCCTAAAAGCATCAAACTATATGTATGCTAGATTTTAAATATGTAAAAAAATTATTTTTCAGATAGTAGGTTTAGCTCAGCACCTTTAGTTATTGAGACTTGTGTGTGGTTAATTATTTATTTTGGGTGGAGCCTTTCTCCTCATTTTTGCTAATCAAAAATAAATTTATGGGGACCAGAGTGATAGTCCAGTAGGTAGGGCATTTGCCTTGTGCGCAGCTGACCCGGTTTGATCCCTGGCACCCTGTATGGTCCCCCAAACACCTCCACGAGTAATTCCTGAGTGTAGATCCAGGAGTAACCCCTGAGCATCGATAGGTGTGACCCCAAAAAAAATCAAAAATAAAAAAAAATAAATTTATGTATGGTCAAATAAAATCCCTAGAGGCAAACAATCCTAGTTTAAAAATAGACTTGGTTGATTACCTGCTTGGAAAGTCAGTCAGGTGAGGAGTCTTTAGAACCCTGCCACGCCTTGTGACAAGGTTCTGAACATTGAACTTAACCTTACTAAGAAGAGAAAAGATGTTTATATAGCCCGGGCTGCATCTTCCACCTGGTTAGGAAATGGCCGTGTTTTATCATTTCACATTCCATGAGTACTATTTTTGTTTGATCAATCATTACACAAAGGATCTTCAAACTCACACTACTTTTCAGTATTTCATGCTTCGTGAGACACGCACGACGTGAGAAGCTACTGCTATGGCATCAAAATCAGAAAAGTTGTTGGTCACTTTCCCTACATCAGTGCTTCGAGGCCCTGACTAACCCTGAGGGAGCAGCTCATACAGTTTGAACAGATCTCTCTGTATCTTTTATAGGTGAGGATAGTCTTGTCCATCAGATATTTGTCTTGTATTTTTATAACTGACTCAAATAGCTGCTTGTAGTGAGGTAGAAGTATTGACATTTTTCTGCCTTATTGTCATTCCAATGATCTTCTCTATCTTCCATGCCATTTAAGTCCTCATTTGATATTATTTATAGGCATACCTAGTTCTTCTTGTCAGGCAGAAACAATGCACTATCCAAATTTTTATTGTCAATAAGATTGCTAAGGAAGAGCTTGTGAAGTTTACCTACCTTATCTCACTAGAAAATTAAGTACATCAAAGACATATGCTTTATATCACTCAATAGAATGAGAGAGAAGTGCTGTGTGCTAGGTTCAAGCCTTTAGCAAGTTGATTGGTTTTGCTTGCTCCTTTTCATTCCTCAATATCTTGATAAAGACAATATCGTGTAACACATTGGTCTCAGACTTGATGAGATACTTGAGAAGAGAAGCTTCTTCCATGTAGTCATTGAACCCAGCTCAGCATTTTTCAAAAAGAAAATCAAACTAGATGTTTTTTTATAGCAATGATGACATGTCCCTACAACAAAGGTAATGTGCCTTCCCATGGTCTTTGTCAGCCCAGATTGCCAGTAATGCCACCAACCGATTATGATTCAGGTGACAGCAAGGGCATGGGACATCTGAGAAGATACAAAATCAAATTTAGGGTAATTCTAGAATAATGAGCCAAATAGATTCTCACTATCTCTCAACATTTTTTTTCAATTATCATCTCCAAAGTCTACATTTTTATGCATGACTTCAGTTGTAATGCTGAGATTCAGGTCGATACAGCCAACATTCAATGATCATCCAGAAAAATTCTGGTCCCAGCACATGGTAGATCCTCTGTTCTCTTATGTTCTAATATAGCTATTGTTATTCATAACATACACTTTGTATCTCTATTAAAGAACTGTCCTGCTGGTCTTCCAATTAGACGGTCTACTTTTTTAAAAAAGACACTAATTTTTAATGTTTAAAAAATTCTCCTACATCATTAGTGCTCTCTTAATTAGTACAGCATAAATGTCTAATAGATCATCTTTATTAATTTTATGTAAATTATTACAATATTTATGCAAAAAATGTTATAGAGTCACCATTGGTCTGAGTGAAAAAAATAAGATGACTTTACTTCAAGGTCACAATGGAGGCATAAAAACATATACTTAAGACAAGGTACGGCTGGATTTTCTTTAAATTGAGATGTTTGGGGGAATCGTCAAAGATGTAGCTGTGTCATTATGGACAGCTGCTAAAAATGCTAAAGGTAAACAATCACCTGAAAGATATATTTGCTTGCATGTAGTGGGAAACAGCAGCTCATTAGCTCTCTGCTTAGCTCGTTAACTCACCAGCTCGTTAGCCCTCTGCTCGTTAACTACTTAGCTCTGATTAGCTCTGCTCACTTCTTCCTCCTATCACTCACAGTGTGAATGAACTGTAAATCTGCCAGAGCAACAGATGGCCATTCCGGGTCCAGGGAGGGAGTTCAGGAGGTGGGGATAGAGCCTTCTAGAATTTTCTGACCTTGAAAATATTTCATTTTATTTAAGTTTGTAGATTATGGGTTAGCTGCATCATAAAAGAAGCTGGTGCTGTTTCCTTACATGAATTTCCTGTGATAACATAAATGTGCAAATATAAGACCCTGTTAGGCTTTATGACAGGAATCTGCTGGACACAAAGGAACGGAAAGCCCAGAGGAAGTGGCAGAAAGGTAGTAGGGTGGGCTACGTGCTTTTCTTGCACAGGAACCGAGGTTCGATCCCAGGTGCATGATGTGGTGTCCTGAGCCTTGCCATGAATGAACCCTGAGTGCAGGGCCAGAAATTAGCCCAATCCTCACTGAATATATCTAATAAACAAAACCTAAAACAGCAAAATCAAACAGGAAAAGCAGAAGGGAAGTCAAAAAAGCATTTATAATGAGACTTCAATAATGGTTTGTCACAAGATGTGATATATGCTATACATTCGTATGGATTTTTTTTGTAATTTTATTTAAATTTTTTTATTATACCACTGTGATATATACAATTACACAGAAGCTTATGTTTGGGTTGAGTCATAGAGTGTTCCAACAGCCATCCCTCCACCATTCCCCCATTTCTTACCACCAATGTTTCCTGATTCCCTCCTCCCCCTCCTCCTCCTCCAGCCTGCCTATATGGCAGGAACTTTGCCTCTTCTCTCTCTCTCTCTCTCTCTCTCTCTCTCTCTCTCTCTCTCTCTCTCTCTCTCTCTCTCTCTCTCTCTCTCTGCCTTCTCCTGCACATTGTGGCTTGCAATACATACATTTGAGGTTATCATTTTTACCCTTTGCCTTGCATTCAATGCAAAGTTCTAGGCTGGAATTGTCATTTCCAATAACTATTAGTACACTATTCCTTTCTCTGTCTTACATAACCTCTAACTCCCCACATTTGCAGTAGATTCACCCAATGACAAGACCTCCTGATTCATGTTTTGTCTGGACTTGGATATCGGTATCATGCTATTTTTTTTATATCTCACATATAATGCAGTCATTCTATATCTGTCCTTTCCCCTCTGATTAATTTCACTCAGGATGATCCTCTCCATGTCCGTCCATTTATAGGCAAATCTCATAACTACATTTTTCCTAACAGCTGCATAATATTCCATTGTGCAGATGTACCAAGTTTCTTTATCCAGTCTTCAGTTCTCGGGCACTCTGGTTCTTTCCAGATTCTGGCTATTGTGAATAGTGCTGCCATGAACATAGAAGTGTAGATAGTGTTTCTGCTCTGTGTTTTTGGCCTCCCAGGTATATTCTCATCAGTGGTATGACTGTGTCAAATGGGAGCTCAATTTCTAGTTTTTTGGAGAAATGTCCATATTCTTTTCCAAAAAATGCCATACAGTCAACATTCCTACCTACATTGGATGAGAATCCCTTTCTCCCTGCATCCATGCCAGCACTTATTGTTCTTGCTTTTTGTATGTGTACTAGTCTCTATGGTGTGAGATGATATCTCACTGTAGTTTGATTTGCATCTCTCTGATGATTAATGATGATGAGCATTTTTTCATATTCCTTTTGGCCATTCAAATCTCTTCTTTGTCGAGGTTTCTGTTCATTTCTTCTCCCCACTTTTTGAAGGGTTGGCTATTTTCTTCTTGTAAAGTTCTACCAGTGCCTGATATATTCTAGATATTAACCCGTTATCAGAATGGGTATTGGGTGAAAATTCTTTCCCACTCTGTGGACTGTCTTTGTATCTTGGACACCGTTATCTTTTGAGGTGAAGAAGCTTTTTTAGTTTCATGTAGTTCCATATGTTTATCTTTGTTTACAGTTGCTTTGTTAGTGATCTGTCATTTTTTAAGATGCCTTTAGCTTCAATGTTGTGGAGGATTTTTTCCTATATTTTATTCGACATATTTTATGGATTCAGGCCTGATATTGAGATATTTAATCCATTTTGATCTGAATTTTGTGCATGGTGTTAGACAGAAGTCCAAATTCATTTTTTACATGTAACTGCCCAGTTTTCCAGCATCACTTGCTGAAGAGGCTTTCTTTGCTCAATTTCATACTTTTTGCTCCTTTATCAAAGATTAAATGATAATTATTTGTATGTATGTCAAAATATTCAACTCTATTCCATAGGTCCACAGGTCTGTTTGTAATCCAGTACCATGATGTTTAATTACTAGTGCTTTGTAGTACAGTGTGAAGTTGGGAAAGGTGATGCTGCCAATCTTCTTTTCCCCAAGGATTGCTTTAGCTATTCATGGGGCTTTATTATTCCATATAAATTTCAGGATGGAATAGCTGAAGTTATTCCATATTTTAGGGAGTGTTTTGTCAATTTCCTTGAAGAATGTCATGGGTATCCTTATAGGAACTGTATTGAATCTGTATAAAGCTCTAGGGAGTATTACCATTTGACAATGTTAATTCTCTCAAACCATGAGCAGGGAATGTGTTTCCAATTCCTTGTGTCCTCATTTCTTGAAGCAGTGTTTTGTAATTTTCTTTGTAAAGGTCTTTACATTCCTAGTTAAGCTAATTCCTAGGTATTTGATTTTCTGTGGCACAATTGTGAATGGGATCATTTCTTTAATAGCCTTTTCTTCTCTTTCATTGCTTGTATATAAGAAAGTCATTGACTTTTGAGTATTAATTTTGTACCCTGCCTCTTTACTATTGCTGTCTATTGTTTCTAGGGCTTTTTGGTAGGGAGTTCAGGGCTTTTAGGCATATATCATGTCATCTGCAAATAGTGATAACTTGATTTCTTCCTTTTCTATCTGAATGCCCTTAATTTCCTTTTCTTCTCTGATTTCAATGGCAAGTATACTTCCAGTACTATATTGAATAGAAGTGGTGAGAGTGGGAAACCTTGTCTTGTCCCTGATCTTAGGGGAACGTTCCCCCATTGAGAATGATGCTTGCAGTGGGCTTTTGGTAGATGGTTTTGACTATGTCGAGGTAGGTTCCTTTAATTCCAATATTATGGAGAGCTTTTATTATGAACAGGTGTTGGATCTTGTCAAATGCTTTCTCTACATCTATTGATATGATGATATGGATTTATGTTTTCTCTTCTTGATGTGATGTATTATGTTGATTAAGTTGTGAATGTTGAGCCATCCTTGCATTCCAGGGATGAATCCTACTTGGTCATCATATGGGAATCTAAAAAATATTCTCTAACAGAATACAGGGAAGAGAGGTAATTTACTTTCACAGAATATTGGAAAACAACAAATCTTAGTTTTTCATTAGAAATTATAAGGTATAGAGTATATGTATTTGATGGTTCAGATTAAAAAATACTTTATGCCATCAGTGGTAAATTCTAAGCATAGGTTCAGGAATATACCCTGAGTACCACTGAATGTAGCTCAACTCTTTCCTTCACAAAATAGATGTTTTGATTATTATTATTAAATATTATTACAATTTTTCATGAAAAATCACAATTTTGGCTTCCATTGTCTTAAAAAAGCAGAATCATGCATTTTTATCATAACTGTGGTTAGTATAGTTAATTTAGTAGAACAATTTATTATGCCTTTGATAATCATGCTTGTTACCAAACTATTTTGCCTAAAAATATTCAAGATTTAAAAGACATTGAGCTTCCATTTGATCCAGCAATAGCACTCCTAGGAATATAACCGAGAGACCGAAAAACATATAGCAGAAACACTATCTGTACTTCTTTATTCATCTCTGCAATATTCACTATAGCTAGAATCTGGAAACAACCTAAATGCCCGAGAACAGAGGACTGGCTAAAGAAACTGTGGTTCATCTACACTATGGAATACTATGCAGCTGTCAGAAAAGAAATTATGAAATTTACCTGCAAATGGATGGACATGGAGACTATCATGCTGAGTGAAATTAGTCAGAAGGAAAAGGACAGATATAGAATGACTGCATTCATTAATAGGATATAAATAGATACCAGCGTTTTACTAAATGTGGAAATGGTAATGGCAGATTAAAACTCACCATTGAATATACACAAAGAGACTTAAGTTTTATACTCTAAATATCTGCAGGGCTAGCCACAATGTGTAAAACAAGAGGGAGAGAGATGCAGAGACAGAGAGAGAGACAGAGAGAGAAAGAGAGGGAACAGGGCTACCTGCTGTTGAGGCAGCCTGGGTGTGGGTGGGAGGGGGTGGGGTACATTGGTGGTGGAAATGGGTCACTGATGGAGGGATGGGTGCTGGAATACTGTATTACCAAGAACCAATTGTGAACACCTTTGTAATTGTATGTCTCACGGTGGTATAATAACAATTTTTTAAAAAGGCATAGATTAAAATTATGAGAAATTGAATCCCACTGGACGTCAAAAGATCACGTGGCTGCCCACTTACAAGATGGTCAGACTTCTTTGTCAAGACACTGAGCAAAAGGTTTGAGGCTCTTGTATTCCTGAAGCAAGCAGATGCCATTGGGCTACACTAGCATGTGAGTGGATCAAATGGAAATGTTACTAGTGCCTGCTCAAGCAAACTGACGAATAATGGGATATCAAGTGATATACATATATATGAATATATACATATGTGTATATATAAACATATATGCTCCTTTATCTATTTACTTCTCTATATCTGCCATCACCCACACCTGAGGTATTATCTAGTACTAACATCTTACTCTGCATTGACTGGCCATGCACCAGTTAAGACTCTGGTTAGAAGCAGATGATATGGTTGAGATCTTAGAGGTTGGTTAGAAGACATCTTTTTTAAACACAGTTAGGCTTGTTACACTGAAATGAGTTGGGTAGGGGAGCCCAGTAAAATCCCTGAGCTGTGAGGACCATTTGGGAATGATGTGATGTGAGCAAACATATCTAGAGGGAGTGGGGCATAGACAGCAAATGAGCAAGAGCTCTGATTGGCCGTTTCATCTGCCTTATACTGTACTGGAAGACAGGTGCTGTTTGCCTGGAGGAACTGCTGCCAACCAAGGTGCATTTGCCCACTAGGCAATGCCCAGTGATTTTAAGCCATTCAGACAGTGTGTCTGTTGCTACCTCATTGTCTAAATTATTTTTTAATTAAATCGAGAAAATAGCAAAAATGTGAGACCTTTCCTAGATGCCTGAGGCTCTCTTCTGCTGCAAGAACTTTTAAAAAGAAAAACATAAACAAAATCTATTTCCTGTCTACCCATAACAAACAGAGACTAAAAATACTGTGCAGCAACTGTACAATAGTTTAAGGTCAATGTATTCCCTCTTCATGGCTATGAAAACCTGACCTGAATAAGGCATTAAAATTCATAACACATGAAAATTAGGAGTCCTGGAAGCACTTTCTTCTATATAAGTACACATTTTCTCTGCCTACATCTAGCATTTAAAGGAAACCATCCAGATAATTAAAATGCCTATAAATGAAATGTCAAAGTTAAATGTTTTTTTTAAGTCTTAATGCTTAGGCAAAGTGAAACCTTTATTCTAGAATAATATGCTTTAAATACTAGCAGTATCTTGTGAAGGAGCAGAATAATTAAGGTTTGCCACATAAAATAGGTGTACAGGTCTACGTGCCGCTCCACTCAGTAAGTAACCTTTATGAAGGGAAATGCAATAATCAGTGTGTATTTTTTTGTCCTTAAATGCTGTCATTATTTTAAACATGAATTTTGCTACTGTAGATAAAGTAAACCTTGCAATGCACATGGAGTAAATTAATCAGACAAATAAATAATGTTGTTGGCTTGGGTAGAATTGATTTCTTTTTCGTGAATCTGACTTCAATTTGTCCCCTGCATTTTTGAATGGTGATTGATGCATTCACCCCCCTTTGTTTTCATCATTTGGGTTAAACTCTATACACATACTTGGGTATAGACTCTATTCTCTCACAAAGGATTCTATGAGAATCTGTCTATCTTTGTGCACGGTTGGTTGAGCTAGCTGAACTTTTGAGATAGTTTGAGTACAATACAGTCTTTTGGTCAAAGTACTTATTGATTAGGATAATGATATGAATTATTCATTTTTCTAGACTTCATTGCTATTGTTTGGCTTACAATCATATTTTCACATAAACAGAAAAACTTAACACCATTTTTCATAGCTATTCCCTTGAATACCAAGTCAATGAATCTTTCCACCTTTTGCACAAGTTGGAATGAGTAATTATCAAAGTCCATCTCCTTCGTACTTGTCCTTCTTAGTGCTGCCGTATTGAGGGCTCTTTCAGGGTCAGGGGATGGAATCCATTATTTTTACTGGTTTTGGCATATAGAGTATGTGATGGACAGCTTGCCAGGCTCTGCCGTGATCCTTCTTATGATCGATCGAGAGTCAGGGACACTGTCTCATTTGCCAAGGTGTTGGCAAACGTTGAAGGGTGTTGAAAATAGATAGGCTGGACCTGTAATGTGACTTGGAGTTGACCACTGGACTAGAGCCATTACTGACTGGATCCCACGGGATGTCAAAAGATCTTGTGGCCACCCACCTACAAGATGATCAGACTTCTTTGTCAAGACTCTGAATGAATGGTTTGAGGTTCTTCATATTCCTGGAGCAGGCAGATGCCATTAGAATACACTGGCATGTGTTAGGGACAAATGGAAACATTACTGGTGCCTATTCAAGCAAATCGACAAATAACGGGATGTCATGTGATCAAGTGATCTTGTGATCTCTTTCTTTCTAAGAATGTAATGGCATATGCATAAGGTAGCAAATGAACATTCCCATTAGGAAGAAGGATATATTTTCTAAGAGAGTTTAGTTTTGCAAAAGATAATTGTTGCTGCAGCTGACTTTTCCTCATCAATACCATTTTTTGATTTTCTATTAGCAGAATTCTGGAGATCAAATATGAGTACTTTAATCCAAACATTACGGATATATGTGGTAATCACTTGTATCACTTGTCTTTCCATTGTTCATCAACATCGATTTGCTTGAGCAGGCACCAGTAACATTTCCATACATCCTGTCACATGCTAGTGTAGCCCAAGGGCATCTGCTAGCTCCAGGAACATAAAGAGCCTCAAACCCCAGGAGATGGGAATGAGGTCTATAATTGTTACTGGTATTTGGCATATCAAATTATGACACAGGTAGCTTGCCAGGTTCTGCCGTGCAGGTGGTATACTAATACTGAAGTTATAATTTATCCATTGGTTTAAAAGTAATGCATTTTGGGGAGGGAGCCAAAAAGAAGGTATAGCAAGTAGGACACTTGTCTCGCATAGAGTCGACTGATGATTACTGGCAACTCACATTGTCCTCTGAGTCTGCCAGAAGTGATATTTAACTAAAAAACAGTATTAAGCCCTGAGGATCACTGGGATTGGCCTCCAAACAAACAAAATTTAGACTAACCCTTCCTTTTGAGAGTAAGATTGTAAGTATAGTTTATTTCCTTTTTGCCATATACTTAATAATAAAAAGTAAAATCAAATCACATAAATTGGAAGGGAAATAAAAGGTAAAATATAAATGCTAACTTTCAGTAATCTATTAGAAGTATTGAGTTTTGCCATTAAAAAATAGAAATAGCCTAACTGAAATTACAGACACAAACATTTGGCTCAATTTAATATAAGGGGATAGCAAATAAAATAGAGAATTAAAAATGAATATGTTTAAGTGCAAGGGACATGGATATAGTCAGTTTTCCCTTTCTTTTTCTATTGAAACCACACCTTTGTGTTGGCAAGTAGGAGCCTGGTATGGACTCTTAATGGAAGAATGGTGACTGCTGACCTATATGCAACTATCAAATGCCTTATTATTTATGTTTATAGCCATCTTGTCCCTAACAGATCGGTTGTAAGAACAAGCAATGATTACCAGAGAGAAAATCAGGGGTTCAGTTGGTTATGGCATGCTGCAAATCCCAGTTCTGTCTGCAACACTGCTTATTGTCACAAGAACCCTGCCAACAGTGATCCCTGATTCAGAGTCCAGTAAAAGCCCTGAGCACTTCTGGGTGTATCCCCAACCTCCCACCCCTAAACAAAAACCTGAAATAAATGCAGATACATGCAAATACGATCAGCCATCATTGGCTATTTCTAGACTCAGTTTTAGAGAAATCAATTTCTCATTAGGATTTCTATTTATTTATTTAGACTATTCTAAGTTGTTTATTGAGAATTTAAAACCTTACTTGTCATACTTGTCATTAGTGGTAATGGTGTAACTGGGAGTATTTTGCCTTCTCTAAGTTTTAGGTGGCCAGCAGTGTGGTGGAACTTCTGTGACCCTCTCCAAGGTTCTTGGGGCCTGAAGATCTCCTTGTGCATCTGTACTGATTCTGGGATTTACAGGTATCAGGAATTATTCTGATAAGTTTTTGGAGTGGATCCATGAGGATATCCTCAAATAATTTGTATGTGAAATCTTTGCCGATCCAATAGGTCTCACCCTTCAACACCAAATGTTTGTATCCATTATGGTGCACTTGAATTCTATACAAGGCATATTCTTTTCTTGCCTTGTATCCCAGTCTACACACTCTCATGCGAGGTGGACTGGGGACCTAGTGCAATACTGAGTGTTGTCGGTTTTGCCAGCAGCACACAAAGTAGGAAATACCGCCTCTGACCACTGTTTCCTCCAGAGCTCCTCTAGGTACTGTGCATATCCCTCTTGGCTTAATATGGTTGCCACCAAGCAAAAGGTTAATTGGGGCTTGATGATTTTCAGTTCTTTGGTCCGTTCACTCTTTTCCCCTTGGTAATGCTCAGAAATGACAACCTTTAAACATGTTAGAACATGGCAACATGATGCGTGATGAAAAAAACTAAACAGTTAAAAATTGTGTTTAGTATTAAAAGACATTAGCAATTCTTCAGAAGTACAGGTTTATACTCAAAATTATTCCTGTAAATTGACAGAGGAAATCTATTTTAAGGTTCCTACTATAGACAATTGATATAGATAACATATGATACATATATGTTGTATATGTATGCAACATATAACATATAATACATATATAATAACATTGATACATATAAAAGTGGTTTCTAACTTCTCTTGTTTTGTTTTTTCCTTGTTTTTACTCAGGAGGAAAACAGGAAACATTATTCATAGATTTTAAAATTATTATTTTAATTATTAAATTTATATAAAACGATTTCTTTTACTATAACTTTATAGCTTGTGGTACAGTAAATCTGGCTCTTCTAGAAAAAGTGGAAGCAGTGCACCCATGATTGAGTTGCGACTTCTGCCAATGCTTTATGAATACATGCTTGTTGAATTGGCATGGCAATTAGAGCGAGTATCAAATTGAATGTCATTCTCCCTGATCTTTCTCTCCCCTATCCCCTGACCCTGCACCCATTACTCTGTTTTCTCAATCACTGAAGTTCATCCATCCAAGTGTAAACAAAAATCATTATCTTTCACATCTTCATTCTCTGCCACTCAGATCAAATCACTCCCAAAGTATTGTCAATCTTAACTGCTAAAAATCCTAGCATTTCCATTTTATATCACCTAATGAACACAAGCCATTTCAGTACCCAATCAGGTCCATTAGCATCACCATTGCCTATTCTGTTCCAAAGATTTTCACTATTGATTTCAATGTAGACCACCTATATTCTGTTCTTCTCAGTTAAACCAACAAAGCAGTTTCACGCTCTTTATAAAATCTGACAGTGTTTGGCTAAGTGGGTAAAAGAGCAAATACATAAGATGCTCTTTACTGGGTCTGGAGAGATAGATAAGATTGATAAACATTCAATTGTCTTGAATGCAGCTGACTATGAATGGATTCCCTAGGAACCTCATATGATTTTCCAAGCCCTGCCAATAGTTTTTCCCTGATCACAGAGACTGGTAGGTGTGGCCCCAAAATGTCTCCCAAAAAATTCTCTTTATGGCTTGTCGTGATAGGGTATAACCTAACATTTTCATGCAGCTTCAACATTGTCATTTGTCCCTTTGCTTTATTTCTGGAAAAAACTCTTTAATGTGGTAACAAAGTTTATTTGTTTATGTTTTTAATTAAAATTAATTTCAGTACACTTTTTAGCAGAATACACAGAAAACCCTTATTTGGTTAGCCTTAATTTAGAAAATGTAGCCCCAAATAATAAGACTATAAACTCAAAGGGTTCAAAATGATATTCTTTAATTGTTTGCTTGAATTCTTAGTGGACATGCCTTTCAGAGGCAGCAATTTTCCTCCTATACCCAGGGATGGGTTTGTGTGCACATAGCAAAATTAGCAGTACATTTATATCAGTGATTTCACTATGTGTTCCACTGTCCTATATAGTGCAGGATTAAGTGAAGGCTTCCATCATTTCACCCCTAAGTGCTTATAGAAGTTCTAGCATGGAGCTAGAATTCAAGCTTAAAATTGACATTGAAATCTAGGCTTTTAATATCTTCCTTCTTGCAGATTTAGCTCCAGTCTCCTCTTTGGCTACTTCTAGCAAAGTGAACAAATAAAACATCAAAGAGCTGAAACAAAGAGCATTTGGATTTTAGAGTTGTTCTTGAACACTGCCCCTAGAATATAAAAAGTAAAAACCACTACTTTAAAAAATATTTCCCTGAAGACATCTTAAATAGCAGTTTAAATGAGACCATTAATACTATCCATCAACCCAAACTCACCATGTTTCTTTGTTGCTGGTTTCCAGTTCAGGTGATAGACACTGTGAGCCCATCTTGGGCTGTTTTCCCCACTACGTGCCTTCCCTGAACCAAGTTCAGGACACTGTTCATTGATTTAGTTTATAAATAGTATTATTTGTACGTTATTGATTCATATAACTCTAAAAGGCTTATACGTATTCCTCTAAGATGCTGCTAAGAGCTTTATACAGAATGTTTATAAATATTTATCGAGACGCTTCCAATTAGCAAGGTTTTTTGAGTGCTAATAAGGACTGAGAAAATAAATGTCCATCACAAACTATGTGAATTCTCTCATTTTAGTTGAGAATAAGTGGTAAGTAATCAAGACTTACATATTTTTTAAATTTAATATATTGCAATGTGCTCTGAAGTGATCAGATTTTTTGGTTTCCTGAAAGCTTCTTAGATCCGTCATTTGGCATCAGGAAGCATTTTGGCTAGTTAGGATTTACTTGTTCTATGGTTTTAATCCATAAAACAAAAAACATTTGCTTCCAAAATAAAATTCCCAGCACAAACATCTTTTAAAAATATCTTCAGTTTGATTATAAAGCAATTATTTCAATATTTTATTTTATCCTTTTTTTTTTTTTGCTCTTTTTTTTTTTGGGGAGGGGGGGTCACCCCGGCAATGCTCAGGGGTTGCTCCTGGCTCTGCACTCAGAAATTACTCCTGGCGATGCTCAGGAGACCATACGGGATGCTGAGGATTGAACCCGCTGCCCACTGTTCTATTGCTCTGGTCCCTATTTCAGTATTTTAAAAGTATCTTTTCCCTTATAAATGCTACAAAGTTTCAAAAAGTTTCTTGCTTTTCTAGCAGTTGCTTCCTTTAAAAGTTCAATTTTTGGGGCCAGAGTGATAGCCCAGCGGTAGGGCGTTTGCCTTGCACGCTGCTGGCCTGTGCCAGCCTGAGTTCAATCCCCGGCATCCCATATGGTCCCCCGAGCACTGCCAGAGTTATTCCTGAGTACAGAGCCAGGAGAAACCCTGAGCATTGCCAGGTGTGACCCCTGCCCCAAAAAAAAAAGTTAAATTTTGGCGAATCATAAGATAATTCCATTCTTTGGAATGTTGGTACTGACAGGGGAACCCTTACCTCTGCTGCACTCGGAACCTAATTCCTATGCAAACTTTTCTCAGTCCATGGAGCTATTTCAAATTTTCAGCATGTGCAATTACTGAATTAGTCTTAGGGGAAAAAGAAAGCAGTGTGCAACCTCTTTAAGAAACATTTTGTATCAAACCTACCCTTGACTTAAAGGATGAGTTGACTAAATAGTTATAGGATTAAAATAGATGATTGATATTAAAGTCATAAGAGAAATCTGAAACATCATTTAAAGAGATTCATGGAAAAAGAGAATTAAATATTACTGCAGAAAGCTAAGGAATAGTAATAGAAAAATACAACATACTCTGAGTAGTAGTCGTTCACTCATTAACTGGTATGTTTATGAAGTGTGAGTTGCCGGACCCTGCTCAATCCTCAGTATCACATATGGGCCCCCTGAGCACCACCAGGAGTAATTCCAAAGTGCAGAGACATGGGGAGTGACCCCTAAGCATTGCTGGGTGTGACACAAAAAGAAAGACATTATGAAGCATGAGATGACTTTCATTGAACTGATGTTAAAATTAAATTGAAATTAAATCAAGTCATTGGGGGGACACTTTAGAAATAAATCCAAAATAGGCCATAGGATTTGTAAAATCACAAGATAGTTACTACTTAATTAGTTAACAATACTTAAGTAGATAACTACTTAAGTAGCAAATAAGTTATTCTGTACCCATAGTTTCCTTCCCATTATTCTTTTTATGTTTTGGTTTATACTAATTTTGAATCCTACCAATTCATCTACACTAATATGGACTATTTTTCACACGAATAATAAATTTTTTTGGAGAAGAAGAGAACAAAATTGTCTTCTTTACACAGACACATGCATCTCAAGGAAGTCTACGAAGAAAAAAATCAGTTGTGTTTGGGATAGCGTTAGATACACATTGAACTTCTCATTAGATCGATTTATCTTTTGGAGTAGATCACTTTGCTACTTTGAACCTCAGCGTTCTTGTTTGCGAAATATGATCAAGTCCCCAGTGCTGTGCAGATACATATAAACCAAAGCTCAATTTCAAATCAAAATGCTAATGATGGGCCCTACTGCCCTGTATTGATTTAGGGTGCTTTTAAAGGTAATGTGCAGCACAGTTCTCGCTAAACATCGCAGGTAAAGTGAGTGAGTTACTGATAGCTTAGAATAGGGTAGTAAAGGGCTTTGGGCTTTTTAAAAGTCAAAGTGAGGCAACTGAGGAGAGTGATGAGAGAACATTGATGGTGACACAGAGGAGGGCTGAAAGGTTCTAGAAAATTTTGTCTATTTCCGTATGTCGTCCCGGGAGTCAAATCTTCATTGTAGTTATTGCTTTCTGCCAGTGCTTTGCTTCACACGGCACTAAGTGAAAACTCATTGACTGGAACCCAAGTTCCAGAGCAGAGCAAACTCTGTCTTTGACACTACTCAGCATCTTAGCAGTCAGCTTTGATGTTTCAGTTCCTCCCTTAACCAAATTATGAATGCTCTGTTTCTCTCCATTGCCACTGTAATGAAGTTTAACAATAATTACATGTAGAGATCCATAAACTACTCTTTGGGTATTCTTTGTTCTTTTACTATCCTGGGAATTGTAATGCCTGGAAATGCTTTGGCACTATAGCTGGGTGCGAAGACAAAAGCCTGTTTTCATGCATCTTTGACTGAAAACTAGAATAGATCAGAAGCTAGATATTAAGGAGTAGGTAAGATATCATACACTTTGTTAAGGTTTAAAATTAACTGTTTTGGAGGGGATTATGGCTCCCCACTCATGGAGGTCCTAAGGCCTCAGGCTTAAGGGACCTCTTGTGGGTTCCATAGCCTTAACATTACTTGGGGGGTAGGGGGTGACTTCGGCAGCAGATGCTGGGGCTTGTGTCTGGTGCTACACTGTTTCCCCTGATCCGTCTGAAGAATTACCAGCAAGGGTAGAGGTTCCTGAAGTTAATCTTTAATGCTACTTTGTTTCATATCTTGCTTGTTCTGTGCAGGAACCTCTCCTGGACCTCCTGGACAGTCTTTCTCTACCAGTGGTTTCTGCTACAGGCTGCTCTCTCTTTGGGAGTTTTTGTGTAGGCTCCTCTGGTCTGGTTCTCTTGCAGACTGCTCTCTCTTTGGGAGGGGGTCTGTGTGGGGTGTGTGGGGGTCTCATCAGGACCTCTCACTCCCGGATGCCTGTGTTCAAGGCTTCATGCTTCTGGTCCTCTCCCAGGATCTCTCCTTTCAGGACTTATTCCTTAGGACCTTTCAGTTCAGAGATTTTCTGTACAAGGCTTCTTTTCTTTGGACTCCTCTATGTCTCTATTTCCCTAGTTACAATATATGCATGCCAATTTCGTAGTATTTCCAGTAAAATCTATTTTTGCCATGTGTTTCTTCTATTGTGTTTTATAAATTTTCAAAGCACTTTTACAAATATCACATGAGTCTTTCAATCTATTTATATAAATAGGAAGTGTCCATATTGCATCACCAAATGGAGTAGCTTGCTTTATCTATCTGTATGTACATCATCATCCGTCCATCCGTCTGTCCGTGCGCCTATCAGTCTATCCGTTTCTCTGTCTGTCTGTCTGTCTGTCTATCTGTCTATCTGCCTGTGCCTGCCTGCCTGTCTGTCTGTCTGTCCGTCCGTCCGTCCGTCCATCCATCCATCCATCCATCCATCCATCCATCCATCCATCCATCCATCCATCCATCCATCCATCCATCCATCCATCCATCCATCCATCCATCCATCTATCTATCTATCTATCTATCTATCTATCTATCTATCTATCTACCTACCTATCTATCTATCTATCTCACTCTATCTAGAGGAAGAAAATTACAGAAATGAGGGATGGGATAAAAATATGACTTTTGAAATTTGATAAGCTTTATTTTTGCTCAGCTGTTTTAAGAACTTTAAATATATGCTTAAAAATAAAACAAGTTAATGATTAAGAGCTAACTGTTTACTGTCCTTTTCAAACTTTGCCATTTACTATAATTCTAATTTTTCTTAAAAGAGTTATCAGGTTTCTAACAATGAACATCTAAGGATGTCAAAGTTTTTCTTGTCAATGGCCAATGAAATTTATTTATTTATTCATTTATCTATCTATTTGTTTGTTTCAGTCACACACAGTCATGCTCAGAGTTTACTCCTGACTCTGTGTCAGAGATTATTACTCTTGGAGAGCGTGGAGGACCATATGGAATGCTGGGCATAGGACTCAGGTTGCCAAGTACAAAGAAAGCACCTTCTGTCCTGTGCCACCCTGGCCCATTTGGATATTTATAGCATGGAAGCATAGATGTCTGTAGCAAGTACCCCATCACTTCACTAGCCTTATATTGGTCGTTCTGGGAGTTCTCTTCTTAAACTTTGCAGCCTTTTCTCCCCGTTGCGGGAAGTAGAATTTTGCACGAAGGAGACGGTTGTCCGATCCTGTTTGGAATTTGGGGGCGACAGCAACATTGGTCAGACAAAACCGTCGATTGAAGATGTGGTCAATTTCATTGTGGAACTGTCCACGGGAGATTCCCATGTCCAACGTTTCGCTTCAGCCTTCTGGAACTGTGAGTTCCCATGAATGGTCTTGGTGGACATGATGAACTCAGATAGTCTCTCACCCTGTTCGTTCCATTTTAGGCCATGGGTCCCGATGTGGAGTTCTTGAGCCGATCTTCTTGGTCCTATCTTGGTATTAAAATCACCGACTATGATCTTGTAGAAGGTGTGATCTTTTTATAGGACTCCTCCAGTTCCATGTAGAATTTCTCAATTTCATCTTCTTTGTATGTGGATGTTGGTGCGAGACAATGAAGATAGAAATTGCTGGCAGTGGGCCACATCTCTTCAAGTGTAATCGTCCTATCCGGTTTGTTTGGCATTCGAATGAATCAATGTTGACGGCCATGTTCGTGGGAAAGAGGTATTAAAATTAAAAAAAAATACTTTGGTTTCTAAAATAAATATCCCTAAGACTATAAACTAAGTAACTCTCAACTCCCTTTATATAAGACAGTTTACATGGTCATCCTCAAATAAACTCACTTCACTTAAAGTTAACTCAGATCATACACACAGGAAACAACTCAGAATGTCTTTTCTCCTTCCAATTAACTTCTCTGTCAGAACCATTTTAGAACCTGATTTAGTTGTGTATAGTGTATACAGACAGTAGTGTATACAGTCTCCCCAGATCAGCATCTCCTAGATTACTCTTTCCTCATGGAATTTCATATAGCTACTGTAGACTGTAGGTTTATTCAATGTTCCGTGTATGTATATAGTTACATTTTTGTCAACTCAATACTACATAATTTTAGTCACTCTAAAGGAGTTTTCTAAAACACACTTCAGATGTTGGGTAAAACTGAGATGCTGATGTCAACAGATGACAAATTAGATTCCTAACAATGCAAGAATCCTTACGATATAGATTTTAACATAATTATCAATATAGTCCTTTTAGCTATTTTCCCATTTTAATTGCACACAGTTTATGTCTTTGTTTTATGTAGCTATTTTGAAGAGGGGAGAATGGAAGCAGCAAGATGAAAATGAAAGAATTATGCAAAGAAATCGAAAGCTTGCCAAATACAGAATTTGTGGCTTCTACTTTGCACATGATTTATGCGCAATTACATTTTCAGTGTATTATCCTGCAAGCTACTTCATTGTATATTTCTAGTTTGTCTTTCTAGTGACTATATTCAGATTGTTACAAATATGCTTTCTTTTTATTTCCAGTGTTGAAGACAGTATCTTAGGGAAATATGCTATATCCTTTTTATAGTGAGCTCTATTCAAGGATTCTTGTATTATCCCTATTTGCTTAATTTGAGCTTTTTCACTACTTGGTAGATCTCCATTTATATTTTATATGGGATCTAAGCTAAGCAGACCCATTTCAAAAACTGATTCCTTAAGATACTCAGTTGTATCCAGAATTTGTCTGGTTTCTAATATAGCAGTATCAGAAAAAAAAAAAGAAAGAAAGGGCTAATTCTAGAAAATAAGTTACTCCCTAAGTATGATACAACATGTAAATAAAGGAGAGATGCTATTTTAATACACAGAGAAGATCATAGTAAGCACATTTCATCACCTATATTTAATAATTACTGAGTTGGGAAAGCATCTGAAAGAGAGGTAGAGGGAGGAGGAGGAGGCAGAAAAGAGAGTGAGAGAAAGAGTGTGAGAGAGAGGGAGAGGAGAGAGATTACCTCAAAGTGAAATAAGCACATAATTAGGGGCATAAACAAATACAAAGAGATATACACTTGGGATTAGAGGAATAAACAAATAAAAATTAGTCCAGTATAACCAAAGAAATAGGACGTAATTAGGTCATACATAACACAGATGGATGTTTTTCCTTCTTCAAAGACACTTCATTTATACTCATAAGGCCATTATATATATATTAATATGTATGTTTAATGTGATCTGATAAAATATTACTCAAAGCAACATAAAGTTTAATATTTGAATAACTAGGGACTAACTGAATAACACATTTGGTTAACTTGATACATTAAACTATTTTATTCTTTTAGTTTATTCATTTACTTTTGGGCCACAGCTGTTGGTTGGTGTTCAGGGCTTACGTTTGGCTCCACTCAAGGATCAACTCTGGCAGTCGTTAGGGAACCACATAGGGTGCCAGGGTCAAACCCCAGTAAGAGTCATGCAAGGCAAACATATGCCCACTACACTATCCCCGTAGTCCCTCAATTTTTGTGTATTACTCTGCAATAACTTCTGGGTTTATAACATACATCTTTTTTTAAAAATTTTTTTATTTTTACAATTACAAAGATATACAATTAAAAAGTTCATATTTGGGTTTTGATCATACAGTGTTCCAGCACCCAACCTGCCACCAGTGCCCATCTCCCACCACCAACGTCCCGGTTCCCTCCCCTCCCCCAGCCCTCCTCCATGGCAGGTTCTTTATTTCTTTCCATTTCTCTCTCTTTCTCTATTTTCCTTCCCCTCCAGACTATGGATTACAGAACATACATTAAAGGGTTGTCATGTGTATCTTTTTGCCTCTATTTAATGCTCAGTTCTAGGTTGGCATTAGTACCCTCGACAATTGTTAGCACACTGTTCCATTTTCTGTCTTACCTAGCCTCTGACTCCCACACGTTTGTGATAATTTCCACCTTTGACAAGACCTCCTGATATAATAGCATACATCTTTAACTTGCCACAGTCTATCTTCTTGAAAGAATCTTCCACTTTACATATGGTTGGAAAAAACTAAAATAGGCTTTAAACTAAACTCTTGATTTTGTCAACTTTCGGATTAGGACTAATGTTTAATTTAAGGGAATTGTTGCATGTTTCTTTTTGTTTTATTTTAGTCAATTTTGTTACATTTTTATATTATAACTTCTTTACTAATTTTCATAAATCCATATTCCTTTCTCTTATTAACCTATTCTTATTCAAGGGAGTTTTCGCAATATTTTTTGAAACCATGGTCAGCTGGTAATGAGTTGTCTTTGACATGTCTAAATGTCTTTATTTCACTATTGTTTATAAGAATTTTTACTAGATGTAAAGCTAAATTGGTTGATTTTCACATAGCACTTGAAGTGTTGCTCTGTTTTATAAAATTGCTTGTAAAAAAGCTTGCTGCCACTTTTGCCTGCTATGATTATGTTCTTATCTCTAGTATAAGAGTTTTATTGATCTTTTGGTTGCATGAGAACAATATTTATCTAGATTTTATTTTTGCTCCAACATTGAGTCATTTCCCTTATTATGCTAACCTTGTCCCTTATATTATGGAATTTTATAATTTGTTGTGATGAGAATTATTTACAGTTCCCTGAAATCTGTGTTTATATATATATATATATATATATATACATATATAATTAATATATATATAATTATTCTGTATTCTAAATTTCCTATACTCATTCAGCGACTTGCCTGTACTCATTTGTCGGGGAGATGCTGGGGTCCCCCAACAGTGTCAGAACAGAAGTTCTTTTCCTCCGAGGCCCCCAGGGAATGGATGAAAACTCATGAGTCCGTTACAGTTTCAAAAAAGACTTTTAATAGTACAAAAGCTCTACCATCGCAATCCAATATAAGGAAAGAACTCTAGCTCTGGTCAGAACTTACACCATACACAAGAGCCCAAGTCTCTCACCAAAGAAAGAGGATCTCACCTGAGAAAGAAAAAGAAGGGGAAGAGGCAAGAGGGGAGAGTATCTCAAGTCAGTCTCCTTTTATACACCAAAGTAACCTCACTGTTGACCGGTAGGGTCCTGTCAACAAAGAACCCTAAACAGAGTGTAAAAGGGTGGTGTCACACCCTATTACAGGTATAAACAAAGGATTATGCCAGGGACTAATCCCTTCTTCTGAGATTATCTCTTATGTAAAATACTGGAGAGAGAGAGGGGGGAGCTGGTATAAAGTTATACATCTTAATTTCATGGGCTTCATGTAATCTAGATGGTACCCACAGGTTCTTCTTATTTATTATCTGCACCAGGGTGATTCTGAGTATCTTGATCTCTGTATACTGAAAGGGGTCACACTCGCCTGCATGAGGGCAAACTGGTATGATCCTTCCTATAATCTTAAACGATAGTTTCAACGTAGCCAGGGTGGCAGTCTCCTGGTAAATTCTAACTTTCCTGCACTAGGTGCAGTGGGTATAAAGAGGAGCAGTGCCTAATCTAGATAACATAGAAGTCTTAATATATGTATAATAAGTCAGAAGTTATTCAGAGTCAAGGTGACTTCTGTAACTGCCACACCTTCTATCGGTGTTTAGATGGAAGAGAGATCTCATTAGAATGAACCTTGGTTTAAGAATATGTGAGTAAAGGCGAAAGATTTATGCGATCTGGGGAGGGAGGGAACCGGGGGCGTTGGTGGTGGGAGATGGGCACTGGTGGCGGGATGGGTGCTGCAACACTGTTTGACCAAAACCCAAATATGAACTTTTTAATTGTATATCTTTGTAATTTTAAAAATAAAAAAAATTAAATAAAAAAAAAGAATATGTGAGTAGATTAAGCTGTGAGTGGGTAAAACAGCAAAGCTCCAATGCTAGCTAAGCCTGTCATCCAACACTTGTTAGCAAGCCATGTTCTAAAGTATTCCTATATTCACCTTCACTGTAAATATAGTGAAGGTGCTTTGTCTTATCTACTAATGAAAACTTGCGGGCTCCTACCTTGCTTTCTCTTCCTTATTTCCTAGTCTAGGAAATGAGTCATACAGGCAGAGAGTTAGGAAAGTTTTAGGAATCATGTCACTTGTTTCTTGTTTCATTGATTAATAGCCTTTGTTGATATCTGGAATTATACTTTTATTACATTTTCAGTTGTTTAAAATAGGAGGGTACTTCCTGTTACATTCCTTCTTGGCCACAAAGAAGGTATGAGAACTGTACTTTAGTGAATTTATATACTTTTATAAGGAAGGATTATTTTATACTACATAGTATAGTATGAATTAATTTTATACTAATAGTAATTTGCATACTTATTTGTGCTATAGTCCTCTAAATGAACCTGGCATATAGTATTTTTCACACTTATTTGGAAAGCACTCATTAATTTTTTAACTAGCAATATTATGACCATATTTGTGTATTTGATAAAATGCCACATTTTTCCTTGTCTGTGCTTTTAAAAAAATAAAAGTAAAAGTAATAGGATAAATTTGAGAAGTTTTAACGTATATTACAAAAAAATACCCAAATTGGTCAAACTTTAGGTAATTAGGATGGATGATTACCCTTCCTAATCATCCCATTTAAGATTCTATTTGTTTTGGGAAAAAATTAACAGTTGAGTGAAGAGTTCTTGTTGGTTGAGAAGTGGAAAAAAAATTAAGTTGTACAGCTAGACAAATGATGATTAGATTCTCAATTAAATTATTGTTACCAAGATTCAAGAAAGGAGGGAGAAATTTTGAAACTAATGTTTAGGCAAAACCAAAAATTTATAAAAATCAGTTGTGTGCTCGAAATAATTGCTTAAATTGGTATGGACTGAAACAGGAAATTTTGAAGGCAGATATTTTTCACACTGGGAGAGTAATTTTAATACTCAATGGATTTGTGTTGGAGCAAATTTGCATAGAAACAGAAGAGAGAAATTTTGATATTTGCTGTATCAAAATCTTGGCCCAGATTTAAATGCAAAGCAATATCCTGGGATATTGGAAAATTATTTAGTAAAAGTAGCATCCTGGAGATTAGTTAGAATAGTGAAGAATAAGGATTGTGAGATCAATTTATTAGGTTCATAGGACCAAAGGAAAAGAGGTGGCCTTGTTTGATGCTTCTCAGATCTTATCACAAGCATGGAATTCTTAGTAACAATGAAGAAGGATAAAGTTGAATCTAGATCAGCTAAACTAGCATTAACTTGATACCGAAGATTAAAGTTAGTTGGGTTCAATATATTGGTGCAATAAATAGTGCTAACATATCGCTATTTATTTTAATTGGTGGAAACTCTTTTGTAGGTATAAGTAGATGTATCCTTTGATTCTATGGAGTCTAAATTTTCAAGATCTGCATTCCATTCAGATACTAATTCTTAAGGATCAAACAAAAAATTATCTTTAAAAAAGTCAGAGATAGGAAAATAGAGTAAAGAGAGAAGGTAAAGAACAGTCTTAATTCTGAGAATTTGCTTCCTACAATCCACATAATGAAGGAAAATTGCCTTTAATAACGAATACATGTGATCACTTTTCCTTTTTATGACATAATAGAAACTGAATATCAAAAAAGGAACGGCTGAGAAGCAGGGAAATGTTTTCATTAATACAAGAAACTTTCAGGAGGTGAAGCCAATTGTCTGACTCTTATTATCAGTCCTGCAGATAATGTTCTAATACATATAACTGATTTTTTGAGTATTTTAAATTTGTGTCTGAAACCTGGATCTTAGTGAAATTATTTATCTTATCCCAGTCACCTTTCACAACAGCAGTTCCCTATGAGCAATGGTATCCTCAAGACTGCAAAAAGAATTAATAATAATTACCTAAGTATTGCCAGAATCACAGATAAACCACCTGCTTTCCTTCCAATTCATTTTATTCTTTTGTTTGACCACACAATGAAACAATTATCTTCCATTTGTCACATCACAATCACTCCCATAGCAACAGGCATCTCCTATCATTTCATATGGGAGTAATCAAAGAGCAGATATGTATTTCTGAAGGAGAACACATTTATATATAAATACAATAACGCCTAGCAATTTCAGGGAGACAGAAGTAAAGAGAAATACTCCAATATCTCACAGATAAAGGCTTTATTAAGTGTGAATTTTTGTCTGAGTGTAAACTTCATCTTCTAAACCCTTTCTCCCATTATTATCATCATACCTTGAATGCTTACAGCCAGTTCACTGTGACCTTTCTGAAATCACAAGTCTTCCTTTCTCTTTGTCATTGTGAAAATGGAATGGATCAGCTTTTTCCTGCAGACATTATAATGGAGTCAACCGTCTATGGCATACACTAATGAAAAATGTTAAACCTTTCTCCTCTCCACCATGTGCCACCGCAGCACAAAGCAGCTGCCTTGCATGGAGATGCCCATCTGGCAGGATGGTATCAGTGATATTTCCTCTAATGTCAGGGGAGGCTGCTGTATGGAAAGGATGTTGTGGGTGCCATTTGGAAGCTTAGGTATAAGTGCAGCAAATGAGCGCCACTTTATCTGTCTCTGTCTGTCCTACTTCACAGTGCCAGCTAGTCCCTTATTGGCAGTTTAGTGAATCTGCTGCACGATTTCAGAGACACTGAAATCCCTTTCAGTTCTCCCTTCTACCCCTATCACTTAACACTACCTACCCATCACCTTAAAGACATGATGTTTCTTTAGTAGTCTAAACTATTTTTCACTAAAATTGAAAAATAATGTATAAAAATGCAAACATTGCAGGCAGGAACACATGCTGACTTAAATCCTCATTATACAGATAACAGTGTAAATCATAGGTGTTACTTCTGTTTCTGGAAGAGAACTGCACGGTGGGTCGGTATCATTAAGAGAATGAGGCAGTTAAAGTGGGTAAGATGGGGAGACAAAAATACTATTTTAAAACTCACAACTATAGCACTAAGTTTAAATTGATGATGCATGTTAGTATTTTTAATTTGTTCTGTTTCAAGGTCATGTCCTGCCTTGCTCAATGCTCATTCCTGGCACTGTGTTCAAGCATCACTCCTAGAAGAACTCAGAGGACTATACATGTTTCAAAAATCGGAACCACAGTTTTTGACATGTAAAACAAGCAAATTAAGACCTGTACTATCTCTTAGGGTCTCATTGTTATTATTACTTAACTAGGGGTTTAAACTTTAGGATGTAATGAACCCCATGTATAAAGGGGGAAAATCTAGGCTTGAGGATTTTAAAGGAAACACACATAGGTCCCAGAGATGTTGTTTAAATTATAGTTTAATGACTTGAGTGAAAGGATAAATTGCTTAGCAAGAAAACCAAATTCCATACAGGTAGTGAATGTGATATAAAGTAGGATGTATATTATGCTGATTCAGAAAGACTTTTGCTAGAGTTCTTTAATTCTTCAGTGGAAACACCTATATGAAGAGATTAATGAATGCTGTAATTCTATCTAAATTCTAGTATTACATTCCTATTATTCAGAAAATCATAGTATAAAGGTCTTTTAGAGTTTCTGATTTTCTGTGGACAAAGATGCATCATAGTTTGAGTTAATTAATTTATTTTTACCATTTCTTTTTTTTTTTTTTTTTTTGGGTCATACCCAGCAATGCTCAGGGGTTTCTCCTGGCTCTGCACTCAGGAATTACTCCTGGCGGTGCTCGGGGACCATATGGGATGCCGGGGATCAAACCCGTGTCAGCATGGGCAGGCCATGTGCAAGGCAAATGCCCTAATAAATATGCTGGACTATCGCTCCGGCCCCTAATTTTACCATTTCTTTTAGTTTCAAATTCCTGTATGGTCACAGGGTATATGAATATGGCCTGCATTTAATCTAATCTTTTTAAAACTATATATCATTGAGAAGAATGTTGGAGCATTTTATCTTTTTTTTCCCAAGTCATCAAAATTCAATAGCAATGAGCATGGCATGTTTGCTAATGGTGGTTTATTAACTATGCTGTAGTTTAGTTTCTTCATCAAAGATATTCTCAAGTTGTATGTCTTGTGTCAAGTCAAAAGTCACTGTGTAATACAAATGTCTAAACTTCTACATTGGCAATATATTTCGGATATATTTGTTTCTAATTTATCTGTGTTTATATAAATTAACATAGACCACATCACGTGTGCCACTTGTCTTCCATTGTTCATTTGTTGTAGCAGGCATCAGTAACATCTCCATATGTCCTGGTGCGAGCTATTGTAGCCCAAGGGCATCTGTTTGCTCCAGGAGCATGAAGAGCCTCAAAGAATTTTTTTCTAGTCATAGGAATGTGGTCTATAATTATAATTGTTTTGGTTTTTGGCACATCAAGTATAACATGGGTAGCTTTCCAGGCTCTGCCATGTGGGTGGTACACTCTCAGTAGTAGGCACTCATCTCTTGCATTTACCGATGAACTACTATGGGGAGAGATCAACGTTTTTCTTCAGTGGAGCTCTGAGGAGCTGTAGTCCTGAGGTTGAGAATGACTGTCCTCATGGTCTCAGAGTTCCTCTAACTTCTTGCTAGAATCACTGGGATGATAGGCCAGGGCGAGAACGCACCTAGAACTGTATACAGTGCATAATTGTGAAAGATACTTGGAAGAAGTTGATTCTAACTTCTATATTGTCTAAGCCTGTCACGCAGCCATGGAGTGGCCACATATCAGATAGAACACGTATCAGAGTGCAATGCTTAGTTTCCATCATTTCTCTTGTATTCCTGGTCTTTCCATTGAACTAATCCATTAAGGTAGTGCTACCTTAATTTCCCACCCACACAGCAGAGTGTACCACCCACATGGCAGAGCCTGGCAAGCTACCCATGTCATTTTCGATATGCCAAAAACAGTAACAATAATAGAACTCATTCCCATGACCTTAATGAATGGTTTGAGGCTCTTCATGTTCCTGGAGCGAGCAGATGCCCTTGGGCTACACTCAGCACGAGACAGGGACGAATGGAGACATACTGGTGCCCACTCAAGCAAAATGATGAAAAACAGAAGACAAGTGACAAGTGATACCTTAATATTGTTTTTGCTCCAGGTTTAAAAAAAAATCAGTGCATACATAAAGCATAAATAGTGAAACATAGAACACAATAGACTTTTGTTTATTAGGCATATTTATTAGACAACTTCGACTTGAAGGGAAGCTTGAACTGTCAATTTTAAACTAAAATAAACTATTTGAAACAAAAGTTTGATTCTGTCTTGCAAATATAAACATACAGACCTTAGTTGCAGTTAGTACAGTTCCATCAACCTGTGTTCTGGAGTGCTTAATCTGTGTATGATATTTCGGGTTATCATGTGTATTCCTTTGCATTTTCTAAATGTATGTATCCCAAGCCACAGTGTGTAAGTGAAAGGAGTGGGAGAGAGGGAGAGAGAGAGAGAGTTGAGAAGAGGTAAAGTGCCTACCATAGAGACAGAATGGGGGAGGGAGGAAACCAGGGAATATTGGTGATAGGAAATGTGCTTTGGTAGAGGGCTGGGTGTTGGAACGCTGTGTATTTGAAAGCTAATCATGAACAGTTTTGTAATTGTATATCTCACAGTGGGATAATAAAATTTTATAAAACTCTGTATGACTTATCTATCTCAGTGTTGATGGTAGTCTTACTTTGAGAGCATGTTGAACATTCTATGAAAATGTGTAGATCAAGTATCATACTCCTAAAGTTTATAATAAATAAGATACTTTGTAACTATTTAAAATTGGATCTGGTTTACTGTCAGTGGTTTTCCTGGTACATTGGCTGAAGATTTGATTGTTGGCAAGAATGCTGACATGATGTCTGATCCCTAAGGTGTTACTCGTTTTGATCACATTCTTGTTTAACTGAAAAGTACAGTTTTTGGCAATCACTCCTTCACTCATTACTGCCAACTGGCTCTGGCCTCCAGTGTTTCTTCATTTTACTTCTTCCCTGTTCTAAGATCTCATGAAACCCTCTCCAACGACCTTAACTACATAAGAATCTTGTTCATCAGGAAGATTCTCATTAAGATATTACATTATACCAAGATTACGAATAAGCTCAACAGTCAACCATTTTCATCACTTCACTTAATGACAGGGACGTTCTGAGATATATATCAACAGGTAATCTTGTCATTGTGAAGTATCAAACATGACAGTGTATAAATATAGAAACACAAATAACTACTGTATCCCTAAGCACATATAAGGGCCATGATCATGATCATGTAATATATACATAAATATATATATATCTGTATATCTATATATATATATATATATATATATATATATATATATATATATGAGTCATACACATAGGCAGTCATTCTTTGACACAGCAATAATTATGTGGCACAGGACTATACTATAGTTCAAACAGAGGCACTCTACCATATTTCTGCTAAGGACAAAAGATGTTTTTACTCAACTGTAATATCCATAATTATTGTGATTTACTGATATATTTACTTATATTATTAGACCAAAACTTTATTTCATGTGGAATGTGTGAATGTATCTGCTATTGTCCAAGTCACAGGAAATATAATGATAAAAACAGTAAATACAGTCCTTGATCTATCAGAACAGTTTAGTAAACAGATAAAGCCAATGAAACTATAACGGTGCTAACACTATAGCACCGAATCTATGTTTCATAAAGTAGGAAACATTTGACACAGTGAGAGGTATGAGAGATCTCTTCCTGTAAAAATGATTATTAAGCGATATAAATAATGATAACAGATAGGGAAGAATGTTCTATGTTGAATATAGATTACATAAGACATTTTTGAAATGAAAGGGAGATGTGAACATCGAGTTTAAGAAGCAAGAGAATACTAGAGTGACTGAAAAAGTGAGGGTGATTAAATAGATAAACCTGAAGAGCAGGAAGTAACTAGATTATTTCAGTTTTTAAGGCCCGCTGACAGACTACCAAGTTGAATTTAACATCAATGGATGAAATGATTTTACGATATAAAGGGATAGGAATCAAATTTGCATTATAAAAATAGCAAAATTAATCTCATCTTCAATTTAGTGATATTTCACTAGAACTTCTGTACTTATGAATATCTTCTTGTAGCTGGTAATTCAAGCAGTAGGTCTGGGTAGATTTTCTAAGTTCATTAATAGAAATAAGAGAAATTCAAGAAGCAAATAACTTGCTGAGTTTGCAAACTTTGAAGCCATCAAAGGCAGGCCTTTTCAAATTATGGAAACTGTGCGTATAGATGTTTAAACACTGAATTAGGGTAGTAGCTGAACAAGTGGTGCATGGGAACTTGAAGTTTTATAAAAATAAATTTTATAGGAGTTATAGTAATTAAATATCACTATAGATTTTCTGCATTGATGAATGTTGACAAGTACTTCATCACTTTACCTGGAGATCAAATAATAATTGCACATGTAAATTTTCTACAGGTTTAGTCTTGTACATAGAAGTAATAAATATATCATCTATAATCTTATTCTGTGTTCCATATACAAAGACTTCAATGACAAATTTTCCTCAAAGCTATTATTTGCTCTTTATTCTGAATGCTTCTAACAAAGTAATTTTCCCTGCTTTCCAATAATCAGGTCATTCGTCCCCTGAAGCTAAACCCTTAGTACTCGTTTTCAAAATGTAAACTTCTTTACTTTGCTTCAAGGCTGTCTCCCTGCTTTGCTCATGTGTGTATTCGTTTCTCTCAGATGTCTTCTCTCCGCACCATATACTATCTTTGCAGCCTTCAGATCAACTTAATTATGTAGGTCATTTTTTGTCTTTTTGCTAGCTTCTATCACTTCCTTGTTTCTGCTCACATTTTCTCCATTGGGTATTCCTACAACTCAGATCTCTGCATTTTTATTAATCATTTTCAAAGGTGATCTCTTTTTCTACAGGTTAAGAGATACACTGAAGTCGCTAGCACAAACCTGTGAACCATTATGTACACTGAACTGGCAAGTTCTTCGGATATGCTGTGGGATAAATAAAACAAAATAAGCACAAATATGTCTTCCTACAGCTTTCTTATAATTTTTCTTGAGTATAGGGTGTGTTTTAGCCCTTTTTTGTCCCTTTTCAACTGAAAATAGTCAAATAACTTGTTGTTTCTATTGTTGTTGAAAGACAATATAATTAACCAATTATGTAGATATGTAGATAAAATCTCTCTCTGATGGAAACCCATCTCCTTTTCTACCTAACTTAGAAATAGTCTCCTGCCAAGACCCGGGGGGGGGGGGGGGGGGGGGGGGGGCTTGGTGTGGTAGAGGGTTTGGGGGAGGGGTGGGTGTTGGAACACTGTAGATCCAAAACTCTCGAGCATCTTTCTTGTTGTCTAAATGGGTAATGGGGGAAAATAATAAATTAAAAAAAAAGAAATAGTCTCCTCAATCATATCTAATATCCACTTACCTATCTTTAAAACAAAATTATAATCCAGTGAAATTTTATAGACATATAAGTCAAGTCATATTACCAATATTGTCAGTTGATGTTTATCACATAGATTGGTTGCTTAAACAACTGCATAAACTTAATTCACCAGATTTTTTTTATGAGTCTCTTTTTCCTTTCAAGGATTTGGGCACTCTCCACTCACACTCATCACAAAAAAGTCTGATAAAAAGCTTTCCATACTTTTAAAGAACATTTTTGAATAAAATAAATTCCAATCTAATATTTACTTGGAGAAATCTGTTTCCTGTAGTTAGGATATGGTATGGTTTGATGGATATTAATTAATACAAAATAAAGAAATGATCCAAGAACCATGCATCTCATAATGAAAATGAAGGAATTATATATGTATATATTTTGTAGCAGTATATATATATATATATATATATATATATCAGCTAATATTAGGTTTCTATGAGTTATTGAAGGAAGTAACATTTTTTTATTGGAAATACTTGAAATGTTCTCTTATTGGAATGGAAACAGTGTTGAATTCCAAAGACACAAAGTGTGAGAAAGACACCAAGTGTGAAAACAACGTGCAATGATCCATATTGCTGAGTGTCAGTATTAGGACTATAGAAATATGCTACTAAGTTGAGGGGACTAAGGTTATGAAGTAGATAAAAGAACCATCATAGAAGATCTATAATGCCACAAAGATTTATTGATATTTATCTTGGAGTGATATGGGAGTTAATACCTATCATTATTAATACCATATTGTTGTATCTTTAAAAAGGTGTCTGCTTTAGGTAGATAAAAGTTTATATTATCCTATACAAAAGCATCTGTGACAGTGCTGTAGCAGTTACTTAGTAAATCTTTACCATCCACTAAGCATCCAAAAGAGTGAAAGTATCATAAATGCTTTTAGACATGCTGAACCAAAGGTTTCCATATATTTGTGAAAATAGCTTGTATATTGTAGGATGACAGATTTAGCTAATCTGGGAACTTGGTGTTTTGCCCACTCATAGCTTAATCTACTTAAGCTAAGGTTCATTCAATGAAACTTCTCTTCTATGTAAACACTGATAGAGGGTGTGGCAGTTACAAAAGTCACCTTGACTCTGAATAACTTCTGACTTATTATACATCTACTAAGACTTCAATGTTTTCTAGATTGGGCAGAGCTCATCTTTATACCCACTGCACCCAGCATGGGACAGTTAGAAATTACCAGGAGACTACCACCCTGGCTACGTTGAGACTAAAGGAAGATTCTAGGAAGGGTCATACTAGTTTTCTCTCAAACAGGAGAGTGTGGCCCTTTCAGTATCACTATCTATCACTATCTTCCAGTTCATCATCTATTTGCTCGAGCAGGCACCAGTAATATCTCCATATGTCCTGTCTCATGCTAGTAGAGCCCAAGGGCATCTGCTTGCTCCAGGAACATAAAGAACCTCAGACAATTATATTAGGTCATGGGAATGACCTAATATAATTGTTATTGGTATTTGGCATATCAAATACGACACGGGCAGCTTGCCAGGCTTGCCGTGTGGATGGCATACTCTTGTAGTCACCTCTAAATACACCATTTATTGATGAATCGGGTGGCTGCTTGTGGCTGCGCAAGTCAGGCTGTGATAGGCTCGTCTGCTGCTGGGTGGAGTTCTGACAAGAGGGAAGTCCAATGTGGAAGATGGCAGCCCTCATGGAGTGGAGGGGGTCATCTGGCTTGTGGTGAGACCCTGCTGGGGTCGCGGGCCAGGGCTAGAACCCGCCATCCCTCCCCAGAAACCTCTTGAGCTGCTGGGCACAGAGAGCAAGTAGCAGCTCTGCCCCATGTCTGTCAGTCTCTGGATCAGCATACCTGGGCCAGACTGAAAAAAAACTGCTGCAGGGTGGGTGTCGATGATCCAGGCTGTGATAGGCCCGTCTGCTGCTGGATGGAGTTCTGAGGTGAGGGAAGTCCAATGTGGAAGATGGCGGCCCTCATGGAGTGGAGGGGGGGTCGTCTTGCTTGC
This sequence comes from Cryptotis parvus, assembly GCA_021461705.1. NCBI lineage: Eukaryota > Metazoa > Chordata > Mammalia > Eulipotyphla > Soricidae > Cryptotis > Cryptotis parvus. The sequence continues at coordinate 154,775 of JAJIBD010000919.1, read as the reverse complement.
TGTGAGGCCCTGCTGGGGTGGCAGGCCAAGGCACCTTGTGAGTGGCTGGGCACAGAGAGAGCAAGTAGCAGCTGTCAGTCTCTGGATCAGCATACCTGGGCCAGATTGAAAAAAAAAAAACTGCTGCTGTATACTGAAAGGGTTTTTTTTCAAACCCTTTGAAAAGGATTTTTTTTTTGAAAAAGGTTTGAAAAAAAACCCTTTCAGTATACAGAGAACAAGATACTCAGAGTCACCCTGGTGCAGATAATAAATAAGAAAGACCTTGTGGGTACCATCTAGAATACATCAAGCTCATGAAATTAAGATGTATTACTTTATACCAGCTCTCTCTCTCTCTCTCTCTCTCTCTCTCTCTCTCTCTCTCTCTCTCAGTGTTTTACATAAGAGATAATCCTTTGTTTATACCTATAATAGAGGTGTGGCGCAGCCTTTCTACAATATTTGTTAACACCTCCCTGTCACCTCCCTGATCCTCCCTGGATTACTTTGGTGTATTTAAGGGGACTGACTTGAGGCCCCTTGGCTTTTGGCTTTTTGCTCCTTGGCTTTTTATTATTTATTTATTTATTTTTTTTGCTTTTTGGGTCACACCGGCGTGCCAGGGGTTATCCTGGCTCTGCACTAGGAATTACTCCTGGCGGTGCGGGACATGGGAGCGGGGCAAGGCGCCCTACCCGCGGGCGCTCCTTGGCTTTTTAAAAACTCCTTCTTTTGGGTAGGATTCCTCTCAGGTGAGATCCTCTCTCTCTTTGGTGGGAGACTCTGGCTCTTTTGTATGGTCTAAGTTCTGACCAGAGCTAGAGATCTTTCATTATATTGGATTGAGGTGTTAGAGCTTTTATACTATTAAAAGCCTTTTTTGGAACTGCACTGGACTTGTGAGTTTCCATCCGTTCCCCCAGCATCGTCGGAGGTAGAAGAGAACTTCGGTCCTGACACTGTCGGGGAACCCGACGGCATCCCCGACAGTATATGAGTTATGTTCTCCTTCACAAGATTTGCAATAATACTTACAAGCTCTGAAATGTAGAAATATTTAAGTTTGTTTCATATTGGGGGAGCACTGAGTGACAGTCAAAATTACTCCTGGAACTTCTCAGCAGCGCATATGGGAGGCCAGAGATAAAATTCAGGTTGGACACATGCTAAGCAAGTGCCCCATTTGCTGTACTTCCAGGCACCAAACACTTGAATCTTTTAAACAATTTTCTACTATAAACCTTTTATCACAAGATAAAGTAACATATCACAAATGTGGGAATGGGTGTGTATTGATTAGAAGAGTATTATAGAATAAATGTTACGCTTTAGGGAGATTAATCTCTAGCAAACTGCATCAGTAGGTGGCAAACATTGGAGGTAACAAGATAAGTAATGTTTTTAATATTTTTTGCTTTACACTATTGCTTAATCAAGTATGGCCTTTTCCTGTATTTTCCAACAGTGGTTGCAATAACTCCTTCCATTACATGTATATAATCTAGAACTCTGAAATCCCCTAATAAGACATAGAGTCTGTGGGATTTTCTCCCCTGAAACTAAGAAAGGTTTTGTGGCAGCTGCAGTAATAAAATGGTGTAAATGTTATACTCTGTGACTTCCTACTTTGGGTAAGAAAAGGCAGTGTCTAGTCTATACAACACTCTAACAGTATGCACCTTGGGTTCAACAGTTATTCTTTGAGCTATGCAACTATATGCAACTATATCCTGAATCTGCCAGGCTTGAATGATCACATAGAAGTAGAGAGAATTGCCTGAGGAGTTCCACTGTTCCTCTGTCAGTCATCTGAACCTTCCCAACTTATGCTAAAAAAGATAGTAAGGAAGACTTGGAGGTAAGAGAATCTTTAGTAAAAAGTGCACAATGGTCAAAACCACCCATTCCACCCAATTGTGAGGCATAACAGCAAATGGTTGGCTTATATAAGTGCAATAATGCTTGCCATGGTCTATGACGAGGCAGTTGATAATGGAACCACTCTATTTTTCACACTCCTCAAAATATTCCAAAATGGTACTAAAGTGATAGAGTATCTGGTAGGACATTTGCTTTGCACTTGGCTGGCTTGGTTTCAATTCCTGGCTTCACCTATGGTCCCAGAGCACTGCCAAGTATAATTCCAGAATGAAGAGCCAAAAGTAGCACCTGAGCATTGCAGGTGTGACCCTAAAACAAACAAACAAACAAACAAACAAACACGATTAAACAAAATAAAAATAACAAAAAGGTGGCTGAACAAAGTTTAAATAAGAAACCATGTGTAATTTACTTTTCCTACACTGGTTGAGGTGTTGTTGGATTTGATTCTAAGTTTCCTAGCAGCCATAGCTGCTTTATATATTTAATTGTTGCTTTTTGGGTCACAACAGGAAATTCTCAGGCGTTACTGCTGACTCTGCACTCAGGGATTGCTCCTGGAGGTGCAAAGGAACCATATTGGATGCTGGAGAGTGAACCCAGGGATTGAAGGCCTCATGAAAGGAAAATATCCTAACAGCTGTGCTATGGCTTCATCCCCTGTCTTGTATATCAGTTCACTGATCTATGGGATTGAGGGAACTTCCTTATATGGCTAAAGGGTGGAATGGCCAAGTGTACAACATGATCCATTTACAACAAATCGATTTGTTTATAACACACAAGGAATAATGAGAGTTTTACGTAGAGGTGCATGGTAAAACCCAGTAACATTACATATATCATAACACAAAAATATTAAGAAGGAAAATGTTTAAATTTCACCAATTGTACAGAAGTGTATTGGGTCTGGGTGACACTAACTCTCTTAATTTCTTGCAGGTCACTCATAGCGTTTCTGGCGATCAAGGTGATTAGGTTTGAATAGGGGTCAGACACATGCAGAGGAAGTTCCTGAGCTCCTCTACTAGCTCTCTGACCTTTAAAACTGCACTGATTTAACCTGCAATGGGAGCAAACAATCCACATTCTAATATTATGATCTTAGTAAATAAGATAATGGTGCCTTTATTAGGAAAATAGTAAAAAATGGAAGAAAATAGTTTGCAAGGATAAATTCATCTGAAGTTTTGTACATAAGATATAATGAAACAAAATGATTCAAAGAAACAGAAAATCAGGTATATGCACATATAATTGCTCATATTTTAGAAATTTCTAATTTTTAGTTGTCTTTTTATAAATGATGAATAAATACGTGACAATGAGATTATTTGGAGGTTTTTGAGGAGGGAAATATGGAAAATACCATAGTCTCAGGAAGCCAGAGGAATGAAGAGCCTGAAAGAGGGAAAGAATAATGAAGTCAAGGAAATAATATAGAATGAAATTTTCTCTGTTAATTGTTCACTTGTATCATTTGTCTTCCCATTGTTCGCCGATTTGCTCAAACAGGTGCCAGTAATTTCTCCATTCTTTGGAAATGAGGTCCATTTTTGTTATGTATTTGGCATATCAAATACACCACGGTAGCTTGGCAGACTCTGCCTGGCACTGGGTTCATCCCAGAGGGGCCCATTTCTATGTCAGACCATCAACCATCCAGGGCCCCGGGGCAGAGCCCAGGGTGTAGACAATCCTGTCTCCTGTCTGCCACCCGCTGGTGCAGCCATACACTGCAGTCACACCTGCAACACCTCAAGGGGTGTTAATTGTGTTAATGTTACTCCATAATAATATATCTGTCAAGGAACACATATATTATGTGTCCCCAGACACATAGAAAGAATAACCAGGTAAAAAGAGCAGCAGCACAGAGACAAAACATTGTCGTAACCAGACTGCAAAATATTGACCTTTCTAAATCCTCCAGCTGACTCAGAGGTATAAAAAAATGTTACTAGGGTGCAGAGAGTGGGGTGAGGGATGCCCCTTCTAATGCTCACTGAAGCCCAGGAAGGGTGGTCCCCTGTGTAGCTCTAGGCTGAGTTAATCAGATTGGCTCTGTAACCATGATGCCGGCCGTGCCACTCTGCTCCCTTAATGTGCAGCACAAACCCATTTACTTGTTTGATTTTGCTCCTTTTTGGTAAATAATTTACATAGTTTTGCATTAGCTCAATTTGCAAAAATTGAGCAAACAGTGCAATTTTCTGTAATTATGCCAGAGCAAGACAGAAGTAAAGTCTGGCTGAGAGAGGCTTTATCTGAACTGAAAAGACATTTGGTGGAAATGGAGCATGAGAGGAAAATGAAGATCTGCTTAAATTGGCTCTGGTCAGAGTGAGAAAGAATAGAACACCGTTCAGCTAACGCTCTAATAGAACTATAGTCTATTTTCTCTCTTCACTAAAAGTGATCAGGTGGATATACATACGTCTTACACACTGTATTATTCCTGCTTTCGGTGAAGGGAGACAGATACAGTAGTATGTGTTATTTACTCATTATAAATACATATATTTCTTTGATTGAACTTCATTTTTTTCTCCATTCGGATGATGCATTATGCACATCTTTCACTCACTAACTATTCCAAAATAATAGAAAAATAAATATTGAAGTTATTTGCTGAGGGGTCTAACACAGTGAACAGCTTTGACTGACATTTGCAATGAATATAGATCATCTGACAGATCCAAATGTTTTCCAACACTGGGAAAAAAACAGTAGAGTATTTGTTTCAAGATTCCTAAAAATCAGGGCTGGAGCCATAGCACAGAGGGCAAGGTGTTTGCCGTGCACATGGCCAACCTGGGTTTGATCCCGGTATCCCATATGGTCCCCAGAGCACCACCAGGAGTAATTCCTGAGTGAAGAGTAACCCCTGAGCATCACCGGGTATGACACCAAAAGAAAAAAGAAGATTTCTGAAAAGAGGGAATTATGGGAAATTAAAATGAGTGACCTTTTATTCAGTCTTCTCTGATTGGAATGTGATTTCTAGAAAGGGATAATTCAGTTTTAAAAGGTAAAACATAAAATTACTCTCCTTCACGTTCATCGTTCTGTTGAAACAATGACTGTAATACATTTCATCTATTTTCTCCGATTGTGTTTTGGTCACTATTTCAACATACATAATATTGCCTGGTTGGGTGCTGTCAACATCTAGGTACGGTTTTGTCAAAATCATATTCCATCTTGATGTCTCTGTTTTGTTTTTTGTTATCTTTAAATACACATGTCATAGTATATAATCTCTGGCTTGCCTGTCATGCTAATAACATTTTAGAATCTCACTAAAAACATTTTAACTATAATGCAATATTGTTTTTAAAAATATCTAAAAGTAAAGTAAAAATATTTTTAATGTTAATCTTTTTTTTTTTTTTTGCTTTTTTGGGTCACACCTGGCAATGTTCAGGTGTTACTCAAGGTTCTGCACTCAGGATTTACTCCTGGCTGTGCTCAGGGGACTATATGAGATGTCGTGGAATTAAACCCAGGTAAGCTGTGTGCAAGGCAAACTCCCTATCTGCTGTGCTATCACTCTGGCCCCGTTAAACTGAGTCTTAAATGAAAAGTTATCAGTGCATTTCAAAGTTAGAAAACAGATAAAAGTTCATGTGAACTTTTTAAAAGGAAAATATTTGTTTCAATTTTGTTCTACCTCTGCACAGTTGCATAGAACCATAAAATAACTTTGTGATGCATATGCCTGTTAGCTATACAGTGTCACTTTAGTTAATATCTCTTTTAGGGTGTTCTGCAAATACCACTCCATTTATTTAAAATCACCATTCAGTTTGTCTCTGTGCTGCCATACTAAATTTAATGTGATTCTGAGAACATTTAATGTGCGTTTGTAATATTTCAACAAATATATTAAAATTATTATCAATAAAATACACAATTCCTGTGGTTTCAATGACTGCAAAGAGTCTAGGTATTAATGTCTAATTTAAATAATGAGAATTTACTTTGAGATCTAGTTAATGGATTATAATAGAGAAAAATGTCTTTAATTTGTATAACAGATTTAAAAAAGAAACATTTAACTACTAAAGGTTGTAATTCTTTTAGTCATATTGAGAAGCCCATATCACAATAAAGGAAACATATAAAGAGTTCATATGGGAGATGGAGGCAAAGAGGGAGGCCGAGATCCAGTCCGGGTTGGATGTGTACACAGAGTAGATTACTGTCCTGTAATTTCCCAATATATAACCCAATATTATCTCATTTTTTTGAACTTCATTAAGCTCTTCAAAGTTGACTGTCTTCCACATCCACAGAAGGGGTTTGCTTCTCCTCTACTTTGATGCTGTGTTCACTCCGTGACTTACTTTAGTAATAAATGTGATTAAGCAGACACTTGAAATGCATTTGCTACATTTTGCTTCTTATTTCTTCTTTGGTCATTGAGAAGGAATGCAAACTCCTCCAAGCTGGGCTCCATAAATGACTGGCATATAATTTACACAGAACTTTAAGGAAAACTTTAAGCCCAGCTATATATGACACTGAGCTGTTCATCTGAAACCAGAGACCCACTCTTTGCTTTCCTTTGAAAGCTTTTATAGTTGTGTGTGTTATACTCACTAAAGTGGTCAGAGAGCCAAAAATCATCAGACCTTGGACCCAGAAACTCACATGTGCTAGGTGTATGACTACCACTTAAGTCTCAACCCACTCCCCCTGTACCCAAGTCTTGAAATAAAAAAAACAAAAACGATTGTTAACTTAAATCACTGGGTCTTAGGGCTGTTTTCATGCAGATCAACAGTAGGTTTGGCCACGTTTAAATTATAGCTGGTCAGGGGATGAGACTTACATGCCAAAGCACACTCTGCATTTGCACGGCTATGACTTCCGTTCTGGCAAGACAAGATTCCCCTGAGGGGCCTCCACAAGGTCCCATTGTCACCTATACATTGCTAGGCTTGAGTCCCACAACAATAAAATAATACTTAAGGCAATACTTAAACTGAACTTTTACAAATAGGACATGTTCAGAATATATTTCACTTTGAATTTAGACATAATGCAGAGTTGAGGTAAAGAACTGAAGAATACCGATAGCCAAGAAACAGTGAAAACATGAGAGAGAACAATATTAAATGGTTAAGAGCAGTGACAATCCTCCATTTTTAGTTACTTTATCAATTTTAAAAAATTTGCACTATAGAATAAAGTTAGAAATGACTTGGTTATTTTTCCATCACCATACTCATACAAAGAACAAAAAGAATTAGGTGCTAAAAGAATTAAAATTGTAAAACTACTCAGAAAATTAAAAGCTGAAATAATACCCAGATGTTGTTTGTAAAGCTCTTTTGGTCAAAATGGAGTGCTTTTCCCGTTCTTTATTTTGTTTAATGCCTCTTCCCACTGGCCATAACAGCTAATTGCTGCATAACCAAGTACACTGTAGATTGGCCCATAGAATTCGATTGTTAATTAAGTTCAGTGAAATTACTAACTTGACAGCAGAATTGTTTTAACATGAGAAAGTGACAACCTCATTGATTTTTTTTCTTCTCTTTTCTTTTTTTGCTGGTCAGATTCTAAAGAGTCAATAATCATGATGCCTATGCAAAGTGACAATTTTTGGTTGTTGTTGTTAATTTGTAGTGTGTCTGCATCAAGAACAGTCAAAGCCAAACCTAATATAGAAACGACTATGAATTGCCAAAAGATCCTGAGCTATAAAGTTCATCAAAGGGGATTTAAAAATAATTTTATCTAAGACAAATATCAGATAATGTCACTCATCTGTGGTCTATACAGAAGCAAAACACATGAACTGACAAAACCAAATAGAGCAAACTCAAAGACTCATTTCACAGATTTCATGTGTACTAGATGGGGAGGGAAGTAACAGAGAGATATTAGCACTTTGGTGGAGGTTGTACAGTATAATATAAAAGTACATATTCATTTGGTGGTGACTGACTGTAAAGTATAAAAGAACATCTACTTTTAAATTTTAAGCAATGTTACTCCTAAAATATATTTAATATGCTGTCTCAATTAAAAATACCTATCTAGGGAAGAAAATCTTACAAGAAACAAAAAATGCAAATAGGTAATAAATCTGAGAGTGCAACTCACAAAAGTCTGTACCATTGCTTAATACATCTCCCACTCACCTTCCAGTTGCATAGAAACTGTGCTCTCCTTGGATAAGGTTGAATGTCTTACATTCACTAATAAGATGTTAATAGAAGTGGTATGGCACTTTTCTGGAGAGAGGAGGGGGTCCTGTCCCCTGTCGGGATGCCGCCGGGTCCCCAACAGTGCCGGGAAGCGAGTTCCCTTCTACCTCTGAAGCCGGCGGGAAACGGATGAAGACTCAGGAATCCAATGCAGTTTTAAAGGCTTTACCTTTCACAGGTTCAGGCATACAAATCAGCAATAGGAAAACCCGGTGCTTAGGATTCCCGGCTAGAACCCCAGCCACGTGTAGGCCAAGATGGCGGCCACCACATGTAAAGGCCCTGTAGAAAGGAGACAAAGACAAGACTCCCAAGAAGGGTATGAGCTCACAAAGAGAGAAAAAGAGAGAGAGAGAGAGAGAGAGAGAGAGAGAGAGAGAGAGAGAGAGAGAGAGAGAGAGAGAGAGAGAGGAAGCAGGCTGGTTTTATATGCCTGCAACTCAGACCTCCCACTATTATGGGAAGCAGGAAGGGTCAAATGTCCTTAGGTAATTTCTCCCAGACCTTACCTAGGCCCTTTTATATGCTTATATTTTGAGCCAAGATCTGCCTGGAAATGCCTTTATAGGGTAGAGAAGAGTGTTTCTGAGATGGCATGTCTCTGTACCAAAGACTAATACTAATGGCAGTTAAATATTTCTCCAAGCCCTCACAACTGTCTCATCTACTTCACAGTAGTTTTGTATTTTAGTTGCCTTTGAGTTATCAGGGAGCCATGCTTGCTTGCTTGAAGGCAAACAGCATTTCTCTCTGGTCTAATTACTTAGAGATCCAACGTGACCAGGCAAATATGCTGGTAAGATCTAGCTAGTCCCACAAAGATTGTGGTAGCATGAGAGAATATTTATACCAGCCAGTACAGAATACATGGTCAGATAAACTGCCACATTTAAACTACCTCCTTATCTACGAAGTGATTTGCAGGAGGCAATCCAGGGCCGATGCAGAGGCTTTTAGGCTTTTAGGTGTCCTGTAACAGTCCCCCATTTCTCTCACCTTCCTCATTTCTTCTTTTCTTTCTCTTCTCTTGGTTTGTTTGGGGGGCACAAATGACAGTGCTCAGGGCTGTTTCCTGGCATTGCACTCTGGGATCACTCCTGGCAGAGCTTGGAGGATTATGGGGGGGTGTTGGGGATTGAACCCAGGTAAGCTATGTGCAAGGTAGGCGCCCTGTGGTGTTATCAATGCTGTCCTGCTTTTTTTCTTTCCTCCCATTCATCCTTCAATTATTTTTCTTTTTTTTACTTTTTTGGGTCACACCCAGTGAGGCTCAGAGTTACTCCTCTGAGCAAGCTCTGCAGCTTGCCCAACTTCAGGCCAGGATCTAGTCCTTCTCCTGTTCCTCAGGGCCTACCCTGGCTTACAGGCAACACCACACCCCAAGTCTATCTCCAAATAAATCAGTTGGCCAGGGCCCATGCATCTGCTGCCTGCTGCCTCCCTAAGGAGGAGCCAGTCATAAGAAAGCCAAGCACACCTTTCCTTCAGAGCCAAGTTTGCCCACTGCCAGTTGCCAGGCTTCCTGAAGATGCCCCAGAGAACCCTGGGGAAGAATCAGCAGCTCGGCAGTGTTCCGCCAAGAGAAAAGTCGATGCCAAGTCCTGCTTATCAGAGTCCCACCCTACAGCAAAGCCTACTTCAAGCCCAAGTATGCTTGAACCAGAGACACAGATTCATGGGCAGAGCTATTACCAGCTCTCCCTGTGCTCAGCTGATCATGAGGTGCCCGGGAGGGAAGGCAGGTTCTAGCCCTGACCCGCCATGGCAATAGAGCCTCGCAAGAAGCCAGAGGAACCCCCACATACTCCACAGCTCATCAGAGCTTCACCCAAGAGAAAAACTGATCTCTCCCCATTGGGCAGCCGCTTTGCAGCCATGCGGTTCACTAGTAAAAGCACGAACTGAGAGCCTACTACTGAGAGCATACCACCCTCTCAGCAGAGCCTCACAAGCTACCTGTGTCGTATTTGATATGCCAAAACCAGTAGCAATTATAGACCTTATTCCAATGACCTGAACAAATGGTTTTAGGCTCTTCATGTTCCTGGTATAGCCTTTGGGCTACACTAACACACAACAGGACGTATGGAGTTTTTACTGGTGCCCGCTTGAGCAAATCAATGAACAACGGGAAGACAAGTGATAAGTGACACAAGTGATGGTACTTTTAGGTAAAAGTTTTAGAAATTGAAATGATACATTTTATCTACCATATATATATATATATATATATATATATATATATATATATATATATATATAAACCCTTGCAGGTATGTAGCAACTTGCAAAACAGTGTCATTTATATGATTTCTGAGTGAGGAGGACATGGAAAGAACATCGTGCTGATCTTGAAAACCCCCAGAAACAAGAATTTAAAAATAGAGCATTTGTGGTTCTGAGCTACTGAAAGCTATCCAGTTCTTTCACTGAACTAGGGATATCGAGAAATTAACTGACATTATATATACATATTTTTACATATTGTCATGGCAAACTTAAACCTATTTTATTTTTGTACTTTGAAATAAATATTAAACTTGGAAAAAATATGTGTGCATTTTTTTGCACACACTGTTGGGGAGGGCGGTCTTGTTTTTCTGTCTGAAGATTCCTTGGGACCTTCACAAAAATTAAGTCCTTCCCTCTTTCTGCCCTGGAATGACTCACCCCCCCAACTATGACAACATCTTTCTTGTTAATATAACTGTCCATATGAAAGTTAAAGTCTAAGTACCAATGTGTGTGTGTGGGCCTTCCCTCCCGGGCACCTCATGATCAGCTGAGCACAGAGAGAGCTGGTAATAGCTCTGCCCCATGAATCTGTGTCTCTGGTTCAAGCATACTTGGGCTTGAAATAGGCTTTGCTGTAGGGTGGGACTCTGATAAGCAGGACTTGGCATCGACTTTTCTCTTGGGCAGAGCACTGCCAAGCTGCTGATTCTTCCCCAGGGTTCTCCGGGGCATCTTCAGGAAGCCTGGCAACTGGCAGTGGGCAAACTTGGCTCTGAACTGAGAACTATGAATGAGATAAAGTGCAGCTCACAGTATGACTGAATGACTCCAGCTTACATTTCGCTGCTTGTCTACTGAAATATTAAGGTATGTGGTGTCAATCAAAGCTCAGTTATTCCGTGGTTAAAAACAAAACTAATGCCACTGATAAGTTAATAAGGCATTTCCCTTGTACATGCTGACAGGGTTAATCACCCAGTAACAAATATGAACCCCTCCTACCTGTCACAGGAGATTTGTGGGCACAGAGTGTGGAGTTAGCCTTGAGTAAAGTTTAGTGTGCCCCCAAAACAAAAGAACTGAACAATACCTTTCTCAATTTCATCAATTATAGCATATAAGCCTCCTTTCTTTGGTTTCCTATCAGAGAAATATGTATATAAAAGTTGTTTATATTTAGTAACAATATCCTTAGTACCTTGAGAGCTTTCTTGGTGGTTCTAGTAGGGGAGCACAGCTACTCTTATACCCTCAACTGAAGGCTAGTCAGTCTCTATTCTGGGAAGGCCGTTCTCTTTGACCAAGAGTGCAGATTCTGGAGGGATGCACATGGAGAGGTGCAGGAGGAATGGAACACCTGCCTAGCCAGCCAGATCAGCCGAATCAACCCTGGCGATCAATGGGGTAACATGTTGCAGCCAGATCGCCCTCACATCTGCAGAGCCTGTCAAGCTACCCATACCGTATTTGATATGCCAAATACCAGTAACAATTATAGACCTCATTCCCATGACCTGATGGAATGGTTTGAGGCTCTTTATGTTCCTGGAGTGAGTAGATGCCCTTGAACTACACTAGCATGTAAAAAGACATATGGAGGTGTTACTGGTTCCCACTCAAGCAAATAGATGAACAAGGGAAGACAAGTAATACAAGTGATCCTTAGTACCTCCCAAATTCTTACTATAGTAATACACACTCATAATCACACAGGGATATTTTCCTTGAGTGGCATTATTCAAATAAATCAAAGAAAAGAGAAAGCTAAGATTGTATAAAGCCTAAATAGTTTTCAAATCTAAGAATCAGCAGTCTGTATAGGTATGGTCATGAGAAATTTATATAAGCTAGGTGGCTTAGAAGACTCAACAAGACTAGCCCTCAGTTTCTGATTCAACACTCTGCCCACTCTTCAGGCATTCCCATAGCAATTACTTAAACATCTGCTTCATTTTGTCACCTATACATTATGGTAATGTGAAAAAATATATAAATGAACTAATAGTACATGCCTCATATATAATAGCTTTCTTCCTATTAAGCCCGAAACTTTATAAAATAAGAAACTAAGTGTATTGAGTATAGGGCATAGAAATCCTTCCATTTTACCTAATAAACATTCTCTTCTAGACAATAATATGTCATAGGATTGGCTGCAAATTTTATAGAATTAGTGCCTATTTTAAGAATTTAATAATTTAATTATTACAAGTTTTAATATCTCTAGTTCTGACACAATTTCTTCGGGCTAACCTCCAAAGACACTAAAGAAAAGTTAAAAAATCGGTTGAAAAACATTTCTTGACTTTTAGTTCAAAATATAATTTTCAGTATATTTATTGGTGATTAACAGACACTTTTTTGGTCAGAATCACATCTTGTATCTGTTCCTCTGCTAAGTTTCTTGCTTCTTAGAAGCCTGTCATATTGGCTTGTCAATAACACTGCCATTCGGATCAACCAAGCTCTATTTCAGTGGCCAAAACCCTAAGAGATAAGCTAAGAGCATGGGACCTCAACTAAGTCTGGAACAAAGCTGTGGCATGGATCCCATACCAAGATTTCAAGATTTTGTAGAGTTTAGGTGATAACGAAGCAGGAATGTGTGAAACAAATGAGGGAATGGTAGAAAAACTATTATAATGTCTAAAGGACCTTGCTCGGTATGTGGGACATTGGATGGATTTAAGGAACACAAACTGGGAAGCCAACATAATGATACATATTTTTATAGAAAAATATTTTAAGCTGGCTATTTCCTCTTCATCTAAGGTAGATTGTTTATCAATGAGAAATGGAGGTTTTAAGAGATAATATAAGGTTAAATTGTTTGAGGGCATAAAGTGTTAGAGTGAAAGGATCAGAATGAGCTGACTGAGAGGAAAAGTCTCAATGATCAACAGATCTCATGACTTGTTGGAGGCCCTGACTTAAAGTCGCCTACATCTCAGCCTGAGGCATGTAATCCTTTTACTTTGTGGTGCAACTCATCTTCAGCTTTCTCCCTTGCTCTCTCACCTCTGGGGAAACTTATACTATCTCTTGAACTCATAACACTATCTCTCCCTCCTTATATTATTTTTATAAATAAAACCATTTCATTTCAAGGAAAGAATTTATCATTATTGTGTGACTAGTATATTAAAAAAGAAAGTCAGAAAGAAGTTTGGGTATATCTCTGAAAAGAAGCAAGTAAATGTTCAAGTCCTCAGATACATTTCAAGCCAAATATATTATGGTTGTCATTTTAAATGATAAATTATATTTTTCAGTGAAAAATAATGTCCTCCTTAATAAAATAGAAATAGGAATATTGCTCAAAGGGCTATAAAATACATTTTATGATGGATGCCTGGATTCAAGCCCCTGAGTACCTAAACTGGGAATTGTCCCAGAGCATAAGGAGATGTATCCCCAAACTCCCAAGTAAATACATAAAATCACTTAATTTTGTTTAATATATAAAACGAAACAAATAATATTTCAACCAAATTCTGTGAGGTGGCATGGATAAGCTTTTTTTTCAATGACTGATTTAAATTATAGTCCTTCTGCTAAACTATAAAGTCAAATTCAAAATCATGAAAATAAGAGTTTCCAATTTCACAACTTCCAACCTACGCTTTGCCTCACCACTCTGGTTTCCTTGTGAGAATTTGTCTCAGACAGATGGCAGTGAGTTAGCAAGTCTAGACTGTGGGAGTATATATCTGAATTTGCATCTATATGATTCTATAGAATATTTTTTTCACTGAAATGGCATACATCATTGGGATGAGCTCCAGGACTTTATGACTTTTCTCTACTCAATTGAGTATGACATCTGTACAATTCACTCTGGCCACTACAAAAATTCCCCCACAGCTGGAATGGAGAGCAACAGCTGTTTGCCAGCACACAACAACATGGCACGACGGTTTAGAATCATAAATGAAGAAGACAGCCTTCCATAGACACTGCAGGGGGAATTTAAAGCAAAGGAAGCAATTAGATGAACTGGAACAGGGCCAAGGAAGCAAGACAAGAATCTCCCAATTTCCAAAAGGATGCAATGTGTTATACATGAGCACGTTCCAGTGTAGGCACACAAACATACTAAGAGAATGGATATGCTGGTCCTAAGGTGTTCCTTTTCAGAGTACAAACGTAAAATGGGTTTCTTTGCTCAACCTAGAAAACCTTCACTTTTTTTCCATAATAGGCCTCTTATCTAAGTATGCACCCAGTCCCAACCTTCTTTGGCTTATGAGATCTGACAAGATCACCGTTTGAGGGAGGAGGTCTGTAACACTCTCTGACAGTGGTTGACTTGGCGTTTAATAGAAATGGGCAGAAATGTAGAGATCTTGTGCGTTTGAACATACAAGATTGGCCAGCTTTCATCGCAAAAGCGTCAGAGCCTTTCCAAAGCAGCTGGAGTAGAGACCTATGAGCTGATCTGGAAAATGTGTCCTTTCTTTCTAATGGGAGCCACCACATTGCGTTCCTTTAATTACATCATGTCATGTCGTGTTCCCGTGTGAAATGACACAGAGGAGCACGTGGTGACCTGGGATAACTGTGATGAATTGCATCCCAAACAGAGGCCCGTTTTGAAAAGCATCTGCTGTGATGAGGCAGGTAGTTCAAATGTCTGTGGGAGTTCTGAAAGTTGCATACCACAAATATTTAATGATAAGATTATGTGCAAGCCAACGCAGGCTTTTTGCCAACTTTGATTTTTATTAGTGAAGCACAATCATAATTTTACAGATAAAAATTAAAAAGTATAATTATTAAAAAATAAAAGCAGCTATGTTGAGAAGGATTAATTCCCTATAATCGGATTAGATGATGGAAGTGACATTAGAGAGGGTTTCTTTCTAATCATTTTCTGTTTCCTGAATTATAAATTGAAAAAGAGCAGGAAAGAAAGTGACAATGGTATAATCTTCCACTATTTGTTATTATTAATAAATAAAATCGGTGAATGTTCTGATAAAGGATAAAAACAAATATCCGTGATCCACCTTGTACAACATGGCTGCCACTATTTAGGTAAGGCTACTCCATTGGAAATAAACAATGTTATAGAATAGAATATATTTTATGTTATAGAATAGAATAAAACGATCCATTCCTTAGTTTTTGTGGGATACATTTTTAAGGTATGACAGGTGCTTGAAAAAAGCTGTTGGATTCGGGCCAGAGTGATAGTCCAGAGGGTAGGGCATTTGCCTTGCCGCGGCCAGCCTATGCAGGCCCGGTTCGATCCCCGGCATTCCATATGGTCCCCCGAGCACCACCAGGAGTAATTCCTGAGTGCAGAGCCAGGAGTAACTCCTGAGTATTGCAAAAAAAAAAAGCTGTTGGATTAAAAGCTGCAGATAGAAAACATTTTCATCATGACAGAAAGTTCTAAAACCAGTCCTGGATGAAAGAGTAAAGAAAAAGTTATTTCCATATTTCTGATTTCCTTACACATGTTGACAGGTAGATTAAATGCATTCTTTATTTTATTTTATGCATGTCTTTTCATGACATAGACAATGTTATATCTTGCTTTTATAGACCTATATGCTTATTTTCTCTTAATCTGCTATTTATAAAGGATAGATAATGCAGGTCCCCGAATGCAAACAAACACCACTATTATTTTAAACCATATTTTATATATTTTTCTTCTTTTGCTTGCTTGTATTGAGTGCACACCATGCAGTGCTCAGGGCTTGCTCCTGGCTCTGTGCTCAGGGGTTACTCCTGGAAATGCCAGCGATCTAACCTGGATCTGCTGTTAGCAAAGCAAGTACCCTTTCAGATGTCCTATAGCTCCAGTCCCTGTTCTATATATTCTTAACAGCATGGGAACTTTGTAAAGAATGTTTCTGTACTTCTGTACTGGAGAAAATGGGGCACTGGTTTTCAGTTGAGAAAGACTCATTATTATCTTGTAACTGTTGAGTCCAGTAAATCAGAACTTTTAATCATCTAATGAAGTCTTACCAAAATATGTAGGTCTGTCCAATTTTTCTTTCTCAGATGCAGAAATAAGAATAAAACATATTTTAGTTATTTATAATATATCTGACTAGGCATTACAAATAAATGTTTGAAACATATCAAGTAAGAACCTATCGTTCACACTTTCCAAGTATCCAGATGAGTTTTCTCATTGAAGCAAATTTAAGAGGCTAAGGAGGCATCATGTAGACAAGAAGAAACTTCTGTTCACGTCTTCCCTGAAGTTTGTCTACACTAACAATACCAGGTGTTGGCATACAGAGGACAAAAAAAAACAGATATTTTGATGTGGAATCTGATGTATTTCTGAATAGACTGAATCTTCCTCTCTCTACCTTGGATTCCAGCTTAGGGAATCTCAGGAAAACAGAACTTTGTGCAGAAAAGATGGGACTTTAAAAATAGAACAGTGACTAACAGCCAGATGCTGTCTTCAAATCACCTTCTTCTCAATGGAAAAATAATAAATGGTTTAAGCAGAAAGGGTGCTGCTTTCCTCTTGAAAATCACTGTCAATAATGTTGTTTCATTACTAAACTGCAGCTAGCTTTATAAAATACTAAACAAAAGTAGGAATTCATATGAATTTCTGTTGCTTCAGTGTTTATAATTACAAGTTAGAAACTGTTAAAATGTTGTGGATAAGGGTGAAGGATTGTACTCTGGCTGAAAAAAAAATCAATAACTGCACATGAGATCGGGTAGTTGACCAGCAAGGATATTGTAAGATACAAAAGACTAGATATGAAATACTATATCTATGAAGCTGTTTTTTTCACTTTTTTTCCAATATTACTGCATCAGCAACACTGAACTTATACGGCTCAGTAGAACTATAGGGGCAATATAATTACCTGTTGATTTTTTGAGACAATATGTATTTACATGGACCTTAAGTGAATTATTTGTTGCAGAGTTAACTCCTCCTCCTGGAAGTCAGCATGCCTGTTTAAATT